>MU753684.1:19141-46504 GCA_026770625.1 Nicotiana glauca
GGTTTTGGGCCTTTATGTCTATTCTCATAAATTTTCTCTCCACTTCTCGCCAAATTTTTTTCTGCCTATTCTATCGTTCTTGCATCTCTCTCTCTCAACTCAACCAGTCGATCTACTACCTATTGAAGACATAAGTAAGTAAATAAAAATGTACTTTCTCTATCAGTTTAAAGTATAAGCTTTTAATTGAGATGGTCACACACTTCAACATGGTACCGAAGTAGGCAAAGATCCTGGGTTCCAAGCCTCACTGTCACCATTCTTAAAAAGAGTGACCACATGCTTGTTCCATAAAAGATTAAGCCGGAATGTGAGCGGGCATGTTGAACATAAGATTAAGTAAATAAAAATGAGCTCTCTCTAACAAATTTAAGTTTTTGGATGAGATGACCACACATTTCATACTACCTTTGACCTAGGCCCACTTCTTTTGCATGTTGAGCCTAATCTCGCTTAAAGTGTGCTTAAGCCCTGAGCTCGGTGAAGTCCAGGTTGTGTGCTTCGCCTCACTTAGTTGGCACTTTAGTGTAGGGGTCAAGGTGCTAAGCTGCGTGCACCTTCATGGTTGGTATTGTCTTTAAGGGCACAACAGCACGCGCGCGCGCACACACATATATGTGTGTGTATATATATGTATATATAGCTTAATTTTAGTTTTTTCCTTTCTTTGTCCAAATAATTATTATTTTATGTATAACTACATTTTCCAGCATTACATTTCTGTTTTTAATTTTTTCTTGATTGGTGCTTTTCTTTGCCAAAACCCACGCGTTAGTTGCACTTTGCGCTTAATGCTCCAACAGACTATGACATTCTTTTGTGCTTTTCCCTTTTGACTACTCAGAAGCGTACAAGCAGAGGTAATAGCTCCCTTTGAAATAAAGAATAAAGGCCTTTGCAAAATATAACTCTGTGAGTTTGTGTGTCTTGGTTCACCTTGGATCTGTGTTAGATGTTTGGATTCACCTTAGGTTAAAGCTCTTTGTGATATACTTCATTTACTTTCCTTTTCACTCCATTGTATCCATCTGTAATGTAAACTATGAACCTTTAGAATTTACAAGTTTTTGATACCATAGAATTAAGAGTTCTGTTGAGTCGGTGTGCTTATTATTTCAATTCTCTTAGAATTTGTGATCATTCTACATAGTGTATTAATTGTCACGAAGAAGTCTTTGATACTTCTAAACTAGGTTATTGTCTATTTTTTGCTGAAGTTTCAGATAGTACTGGAATTTACATTGCACCCATGGCAACATAGCAGTGCTTATGATATCTGTTTTTGATTGTAGAACACAAACATGCCCTCTTGACAAAGATTGCATCGGTGAGGGAGGTAGTAATGGGAGCCCCACTGAGGGCAGTACTAAAACATCTTGTTTCAAGGACGGTTCCTTCCGATCTAGGCAAGCCTGTTGCGCTGGTTCATCGGCCAAATGAGTCTTTTTTCCTTGTACCTCAGGTGAGTAATCTTATCCACTTTAACACATGCACAAGATGGGGAAAAACATGTATCCATTTCAATATGCTGCAGTGAAAAGTCTATAGTCTCTTCAGAATGCATAGGTACTCTTGAGTTCCTCAAGGAGTCAGTTATCTTCTCTGTATGTGTTATTTCTTCTAGACTGGCTGTATCAGAAATAATCTCTATTTCACAAACTTTTTGCTTGACGATTAAGTACTGGGCTAAATTCATGCCATTCGTCTTTCATCCTCATCAATGCTCTCTCTCCTTGCCATACTAAAAGGCACATTGTTAGTTGTTTTACTATCTATCTCCGAGGAGCCTATTATGTATTCAGATTAAATGATGCTATGTTCTGGCTGTTTGCAGGCGGACAAGGTCACTGTCATATTTCCTATGAGATTTAATGATTCTATAGATACTGTTCTTGCAACTTCCTTCCTACAGGTAATATGACACATATTTTAATGTGCTTGTCTTGATCATTTTTATCATCCCAATCCAAGAAATTAAAAGGTGTGAGGACTAAATAGCTTCTAGTAAAAGTTGTATTATAGAAAGTTCCTTTTATTTTTATTTTGTACCAATGGACTCTGGTAGAGATTCTGATATTTGAACATCCAAATTGAACCTTCATCCTATTAGTTTGAAGATTGTTTTGGAAGTGGATACAATATGATTCCTCTATTTGAACGGACTACTCTGGTAGAGATTCTGATATTTGAACATCCAAATTGAACCTTCATCCTATTACTTTGAAGATTGTTCTGGAATTGATACAATATGATTCCTCTATTTACTTGTCATCCTCTATCATTTTCTACTAAGAGTGAGGTTTATTATGTCATATGTAATACCAAAGAAACTGTATGTGTCTTCCAGGAAGTCTGGAAGGTGCAATGATTTGTATATAGGTTATTGTCTTAGTGAAAATATCCAGCCTTTTCATTTGATTTTGTTGAAAGATTTTTAGTGCTTCTCCATCTCTATTGGTATGTTGTTCTTCTGTGCCTAAAGGAGTAAGGTGGCTCACTCTCTGAAATTTGATTTTCGTCAGGAATTTGTTGAGGCAAGGCGAACTGCTGGACTTAACAATGCCCCTCCTTGTTTGTGGTCTCCATCTGCTCCTCAAGAACTGAAGGAAGCTTTTACAGAAGCATTATCTGCTAATGCCGGATTTGTTAGTTTTGGTAATACTAGTTACTTTAACTAGTTATTCCATTGATATTTTGCCATTTCCATGACATCATCTTTATTTGACAAGCAGTCATTTTTCCTCGCACGTGGAGGGCAGAAAACTGGACAGAACTGTTTGGAACCTATCGACCTTTCATGCTTATGTGAATTATCATGTTAAGGTGAGATTTCTGGACCAAAAGTTTCTTGTCTGTTAACTTGATTGTGTCAAATTAATGTATACGTACTCGATGCAACACAATTCATGATGTATTATGTTTGGAAGGCCTCCAGTGAATCTTGAATTTATGCTATAAACGAGTATCATCGAGAACGAATGCATCAATCTAACAGAAGGATTTGCTGACAAACAACTTTCAGTTTTTTTATTCTCTGAACTAGTATAACAACCTGCGCGATGTGCAGAAATTTGACAGAATATTAATCTAATAAAATTATGGTCTAGTATATTATATTAATTTAATAAATATTAGTTGTATTTTATTATTTAATATAATGTGCAGAAATATAATACAATCAATAAAAAAATTAAAGGATACAAATCATATAGTAATCAAATAAATTGGTTGTTCCTTTTTATTTCTATTATTGTATTTGCAAGTACTTAATATTATTGATACTTTTCTTGAGTGTTATTTATTTATCTTTTATTTTTTAATTAATTCAAAATGTAAATATCATAACATTATTTCTACCCCCCTCTTTTCATACATTCCTTTCTACTGTCATGCTTATTTAATTAGTTTTCAAATTTTGTAGTTTATTAAAAATTTTAAAGTAATTTTTTTTTACTAAATTATAATTTTGAATTCATCAAAAGTATAAAGAGATAAATAGTGTGTGTGTGTGTGTATATATATATATTGCTTATCTTATATATAAATTAGCTACAATATTTTTATATTTTTTGTATTTTTTCATTTGAATTGAAAGTTTCTTTATTTTTTTATTTTAAAATAATTTTAAAACTCTAACTTGAAACTACTACCCAATTTGAATAGATATTTTTTATTATAGCTATTTTTTTTGTTTTATTTTATTCTAAAATATTTGTAAAATTCCAACTTGAAACTATTCCCTAATTTGAATGGGTAATTTTTATTTTATTTTATATTATAGCTAATTATAAAATATGTATGTGTGTGTGTGTGTGTGTGTGTATATATATATATATATATATATATATATATATATATATATAGAGAGAGAGAGAGAGAGAGAGAGAGAGAGACTACTATATTAGAAAGAAATCACTCCTCAATTTAAATTGGCAATTTTTATTTCTTTATTTCCATTTTTTATTTTAAAATAATTTTAAAACTCCAAATTGAAACCATATCCCAATTTGAATTGCCAATTTCCTATTTCTTTATTTTAGTTTTTATTTTAAAATAATTTTAAAATTCTAAATTGAAACTATTCCCCAACTTGAATAGGTAGTTTTTTTTAACTAATATTTTTGTTTTTTATTGTAGCTAATTTATTTTATTTTATTTTTTATTTTAAAATAACTTTAAAACACCAATTATAAACTACTCCCAAATTTGAATGGGTAGTTATTTTAGATATATATAGAGAGAGAGAGAGAGACTACTATATTAGAAAGGAACTACTCCTCAATTTAAATTGGCAATTTTTTATTTTTTATTTTGAAATAATTTTAAAACTCCAAATTGAAACCATACCCCAATTTGAATTGGCAATTTTTTATTTCCTTATTTTTATTTTTTATCTTAAAATAATTTTAAAACTCCAAATTACAACTATTCCCCAACTTGAATTGGTAGGTTTTTTTAATTAATATTTTCGTTATTATTGTAGCTAATTATTTTTTTATTATTTTTCATTTTTTAATTTTAAAATAACTTTAAAACACCAACTATAAACTACTCCCCAATTTGAATGGGTAGTTATTTTTTTATATTTTCGTTTTTTAATATAGCTAATTATAATATATTTATATTTATTAATTCAAAAAGAGTAACTAATTAATTTAAAATTTAAAAAAAAATTAGTTAAAAAGGTAGTTAATTTTGTCTTAATATTGACACTTGGCTTTTTGTGATTATGCCACTTGTCTTTATTATATGCTTTTGCCTCTCCTTTTATTATATATAGATAATATTGTGGACAAGGATTTTTCATTCTATGAGAATGTTGTTTATGAAAGCCTTTCATTCTTTCATCCATGAATTAGACTATCCCACACTCTGGATTCTTGGCATTATATGTGGTATTACCTTACGCATGTTAGGAGAATATGAAGACTAAATTTCACATGTATAGTCACTCCAGCTGAAAGCTGTCTGTAATGATTTCTAATTCAGGCATTTGTGACCAATCTGTATAGTGTTCCTGGAGAATTAGTACTGGAATCTATAAATATGAAGTAATTAATCTATGGAGGCTTTGAGCCTGTTAAAGTCTTGCAACTGCACCCCCTGGGTTCCTTCAATACATTTACAAACTTACTTGGATTACTTTATCCAAAAAAAAAAAAGCCTTGGATTTTTTCAAAGAAAAAATCTATTCCAAGTGAAGTGATCAATTTATGGAAATTAATGAGCTTTTTTCATAGTTTCCATAACACTCAGCAGCATGCCTCAGAAACATTTAATATGATACTAATATTTGTGTCAAACCCGGTATCCTGATCACTCTGATATTTTTCTGAACAGTGTTCTGAATGTTTCATGCACACCCGAATGAGGCGTCAGGTGGAGTCACTGATACAGGTAATTGTTAATCTTACATGATAAATTTAGAAATAGTAGAATAGCATGTTTTCAGTCATTCTGTAATACAAATGTTGATTTGGCAAAGTCCACCCACAAAGAATGCTAATTGGAAAGTTTGCTAAATTTTATATTCATGGTTATGTTTCTGATTACTTTGCTGAAAGAATCACCAAGCTCGACAAATATTTACTGTTAGCACTATGTTCCCGCAAGGTTGTTTTAGAGATGATTCTTCATGCAATCCTATCAAAATGTATGAGTTTGTTTCTCTTGGGCATTGGCTGATCTCTGTTCTGTGTTTCCATAAAACATTTTCATCAAAGTCTTTCTGGAAAAAGCTAATTTGTTTAGTCTAATTGGAGCAGAAAGGCTAAATCTGACTCACCCAAATGTACTCCAATTACTTTCTGCTAGATCGCTGACCCTTTTCCTTTTCTCTTTTTATATGTTCGCTGATGTAGTCATCCATCCTATAACATTCTGTCTTTTGCTCCCTTTCTTTATTTGTCCTCCCCTTTTGGGTTCTTGGTCAGGGGGTTAAGGTGGGGGCCTGGTTAGGGCACTGTTTTCTGATACATGTTATTTCTTCCTTCACTTTAAATGCCTGGAAGCTTTTAGCCATTTAGAGTGAACATATACCTCTTTGTTAACAAGTCCCTCATTTATCCTTCATATGTCGGCATATCCATCCAGCTGAATATACTATTTACTAGCTCTGCTCTCATTCCATGGTAATTTGCATCAATTTCAAAGATTAGTTTCCCATGAAAAATAATAGTAGCTCTATTTTTTGTATGCTTTATCATATTTTATTAGAAGAGTTTAGGTATTTTTTTAAAGTAGCTCTCAAGGGGCAAAGGAGAAAAAATATAATTGATTGAAGATCCATATACTATATAAGCCTCTCAATCAATACTAGTACAGCAACAACAATAACTTGTTGGGAAGTGTATCAGGCTAATAGAAGGGGAAAATATTTTTAAAAGAGAAAAGCCATAAATTCAACAAGGTAAGATTTACGTGGTTCGGCAATTTTTTGCCTACTGTAAGGCCACAGGCCACACAAAGAATAGCTCTATTGAGGGATGGTTTACAACTGAGGAGAGAAAGTTTGCACATGATTGCAGTGCCGTATTTGCCACGCATAAATTCTTCCGCTCCAATGCACGGAATTGAAAAAAAGACTATCTTTCTTTAGGGGGTTTCATATCTTAGAGAAAAATTCAGCTGATCTCTCTGCCTATAAATAGGCATCCCTCTCCTCATTTATAAACCATCCCTCACAATTCTTCGCTCCTCATTATCAATAAAGCTATTCTGTGTTTGGCCGTAGAGTAGGCAAAACTTGTCTTCTCTTGTAAAATTAATTGCTTTTATCTTTTATTTTTTTTTTCCTTCTATTAGCCTGACACTTCCTAACACAACTACTACCTTCCTCCAAGAAAAACAACTGAGTGTCATTCCCACGCAAGTTGGAGAAGTCCCTCAATGAATAAGGATCATAAGTTTAATGGATAATAGATAAAAAAGAATAGTTGACGTTAACTTCTGATCGCCATTTATGTGCCTGAAGTGGTAATGAGCCTCTAGCTTTTTGTAAACTACCTTAGACTTTTGAATAGGAATTACAGAGAAAAAGTTAACTCTTTACTAAAACAGTAATGTTTTGCCTTGA
The DNA here is from genome assembly GCA_026770625.1 of Nicotiana glauca. Classification (NCBI taxonomy): domain Eukaryota; kingdom Viridiplantae; phylum Streptophyta; class Magnoliopsida; order Solanales; family Solanaceae; genus Nicotiana; species Nicotiana glauca. Next base: position 26,217 of record MU753684.1, read on the forward strand.
TTAGGTGTTGTGAAAGGTACTTCAAAAGGAGTACTTAATGAGGATGATTGGCTCTGGTAGTTGGTACTCCCTCCGGTCCACAATAAGTGTCTGTTTTACTTTTTGATTTTGGTCCAAAATAAGTGACTAGTTAAGTAATCAAGAAAAAATTCAATTTGTTTTTACTCTTTTACCCTTATTTTCATATCCCTAAAAAAATTTCTCTCATCACATTAACTTACTAAATAAGGGTAGTTTAGTCATATTAGGTAATTTTGTATAGAATTTAGTATTTTCTTAACGGGCGTGTCAAAAGTAAAACAGACACTTATTGTGGACTGGAGGGAGTAGTTGTTTTAGGCTTGTAACCAATATTTTTTTTCCTTTTTAAGGAGGGCTTATAACCAATGTTGATATAATATTTTTTTTATAAGTAATCAAGAGAATATTATTAATGTAAAATAGACCAGCAATAAGGGACTATTGGGGCAAAAGCACATCCAAAAGAGAACTTTACAATGTGTGTAAGAACTAAGAATGTCAACTATGGGATTCGGCTCTAATACATGTGCCATAGCTCTGTTGCACCAAAAACTAAGATATACACTTGAGCTTAAGATTATATACATTCTCCTTCTTGCCTGGCACTTCTTTCTCTCCGTATAACCCAACATACTACTGCTGGAATAGTCTTCCAGAGTTGCTTGCATGCCTTAGGTAAACCCAATTTATGCTAGGGAAGCAGAAAGTCCACAGTGGGATAACATTAGGCAAAGTTGATGTAAAGTATTAAAAGGATAAAAGGATCATACTACCCAATTGATGTAGTAGTAAGAGGATAAAAAATTAGTCAATGTTGATATTCAGTATTGTTGAGTGTTGTTGGATCAATTTTAAAGGAAGAGTTTCAACTAAATGAAGGGTAGAAAAAGCTCAAAAGAGGCACAGATTGCAGTGTACATATGATTGTCAGCTTTTTTGCCTAGTTATGCTTTTTTTTTTTCGAGAATGGTAACATATAGTTATGCTATATTACCCTATTGTGTTAGATGACTTGTCAGTCAAGCATCTTTTAACTGATGAAGATGAGGTGGGCACCAGCAAATGAGATTTGTTGGTTAGTTGGCCTAAGATGTAGATAATAGAAAACAAGAACTGGTTACCTCAGAACTATTATGAAACAGACATCATTTTAAAACGGATTACTCTTATTTAGCTGCCTAGCTGTATATTTTTCCAGGGGCAGCCAAAGGATAAGGCTGGTGAAGCAATTGCCTTAAGCCCCCAGTTACTAAAGGCCCCAAGTTAGGTGCATCAAGGACGAGGATGGTAGAGTTCTGATGGGGGAGTCTCAAGTCAAGCAGAGGTGGCAGTCGTACTTTCGAGACATGCTTAATGAGGAGGGGGATCGAGTCATAGAGCTAGGGGAGCTGGGGCAGTCAGAGCGTCATAGAGACCTTGGGTACTGCAGGCGCATTAGGGTGGAGGAGGTCGTGGGGGTTTTGCGTAAGATGAGTAGGGGTCGAGCGACCGGGCCAGACGAGATCCCGGTGGAGTTCTGGAAAGGCGTGGGTAGGACAGGTGTGGAGTGGCTGACTAGGTTGTTCAATGTGATCTTCAGGACTAAGAGGATGCCGGAGGAGCGGAAGTGGAGTACAGTCGTGCCCCTGTATAAGAGCAAAGGGGATATCCAGTGTTGTAACAACTATAGGGGCATCAAATTACTTAGTCACACCATGAAAGTCTGGGAGCGGGTGGTTGAGGCGAGGGTGAGGGGGATGACGTCCATACCTGTGAACCAGTTNATTTATTGACTTGGAGAAGGCGTATGACAAGATCCCAAGGGAGGTGTTATGGAGGTGCCTGGAGGCGAAGAGCGTGTCGGAAGCCTACATCAGAGCGATCAAGGACATGTACGATGGAGCGAAGTCTAGGGTTAGGACGGTGGGTGGCGACTTAGATCACTTTCAGGTGGATATGGGGCTTCATCAAGGATCAACACTTAGCCCTTTCTTATTTGCCTTGGTGATGGATGCACTGACACGCCATATTCAAGGGGATGTGCCTTGGTGTATGCTATTTGCTGATAACATAGTCCTGATAGACGAGACGATAGTCGGTGTTAACGAGAGGTTGGAGGTCTGGAGACAGACTCTCGAGTCTAAGGGTTTCAAACTGAGCAGGTTTAAGACAGAATACCTGGAGTGCAAGTTTAGCGCCGAGTCGAGCGAAGTAGGCAGGGACGTGAAGCTTGGAGCTCAGGTCATCCCCAAGAGGGACAGTTTCAAATATCTTGGGTCGGTGATTCAGGGGGACGGAGAGATCGACGAGGATGTCACTCACCGTATAGGGGCGGGGTGGTCGAAATGGAGGCTTGCATCAGGAGTCTTGTGTGACAAGAAAGTACCGCCGAAACTCAAGGGGAAGTTTTATAGAGGTGTGGTTAGACCTGCCATGTTGTATGAGTCGGAGTGCTGGCCGGTTAAGAACTCTCATAGAGTGAAGGTTGCGGAGATGAGGATGCTCAGGTGGATGTGTGGGCACACCAGGTTAGATAAGATTAAGAATGAAGTTATTCGGGAGAAGGTGGGGGTGGCCCCAGTGGATGAGAAAATGCGGGAAGCGAGGCTAAGGTGGTTCGGGCATGTGCGGAGGAGAAACCCTGATGTCCCGGTGAGGAGTTGTGAGCGGCTGGCGGTGGTTGGCGCGAGGCGAGGCAGAGGGAGGCCTAAGAAGTATTGGAGAAAGGTGATTAGGCAGGACATGGCAATAATGCGGATTTCCGAGGACATGGCCCTTGATAGGAAAGTCTGGAGGTCTAGTATTAGGGTTGTAGGATAGGGACTTCTAGAGCTTTTCGTACTTCTTTCTCGGGGCTAGGTGGGATTTGGTAGGGCCCTCTATAGATGTCTTGCGTTTTGTATCGTGCCCCCTATGGTAGTTACTGGTAGATGTTATTGTATGCCTTTTAATTTATGGTTCTACGTGTAGTTAACTATTTATGTATGCTCTTTTGCTTTTCTTTTTCTTTCTCCTCTTTCTCTTCCCTTTCTCTTGAGCCGAGGGTCGATTAGAAACAGTCTCTCTGCTCTTTCGGGCAGGGGTAAGGCCTGTGTACGTATTACCCTCCCCAGAACCCACTTTGTGGGAATATACTGGGTAGTTGTTGTTGTTGTTGTTATTATATATAACATATAATTTTTAAAATAATTATTAAAAATATATTTCAAAGTTTAATATTTTTTAATTTGGTTGAGGTTGTATAGATGAGTGAGTCAATAACAGTAATTTTTTTCTCTCATTAGCTAGGTATATTTAACTTCTTCAATTCTAATTTTTCTTCCTCTATGTACAGTCATTTTCTTTTATGTTTACTGATGCTTGGCTTTCTAATTTCGGACTCAGTTTTTTCAAATTGTCTATTTTTTATTTTGTCATGTTTGATTGATTCATAGATCAAAAGACTAAGTTGTTTTGTTTCTCATTATTGTGTGAAATTTATCAAATATGTTTAAGAGGCCTCAATATAGTTTGGCTTTAGGCCACCAACACCGTCGAGCTGCCTCTGTATTTTTCTCGTAGCTATGGCGAATGGCTTCTCAGAAGTTTTAGAAGGTTCAGTTAGAAATCAAAAAGGTCAGGATGATATTTAAACATGAAAAGCTCATCACAGCTTCTTGAAAGTTTAGTATAGAGGCCATGTAATGTGCGCGGATATGATATACTCCATTGTCAACGCATGTTAGAAATAGAATTTATCAACGTAAAGAGTACAAGGTTTTCACTGGCCCATAGTCCATAGCTACTCAATAGCATGGATGGAATTATAAAGCCACAAGAAAACTCTAATCTATTCTAGAAGAGATTTGCTGGCACTCCTCATTGCAACAGTCATCTTTTATGATTATGTGTTCCCAACCCTCTGTTAATGTCATGCCAGCCAACTGTCATCTTTTAGTCTATTTCTGTAGTTCTTAAATCCTCAATATCAAAGGTAGCTAATATCCAAGGTTTTACTATATGTAATACATGTTGCTTAAATGACGTCCATATGATTCTCCGAAGCATGATATTTGACGATCCTAGCACCTTGAATAACTGAAGTCCCACACATATGACGGCTTTAATTTCAATTTTCTTTATTGATATTGCATTTTGCCTACACAACATCATTCTTTCGTCTTACTGGCAGTTCCTTGTAACTAGAATGCCCGGGACTGATTTCTCGATTTATTTTTCTTGTTTGCTTGTTGGATCTAGTTAATGAGAATTTGTAGTTTGCGGAACTTATAATATTCATAACTATTTTGCAGGCACTTGATCGTGCCAAACCAGACTCTGAGAAGGCCAAACGATCCTCTCCAAGCAGATCATTTAAACGATTGGTGTGTCATTTGATTTGTTTGATCTCAGTAGATTAATGTTTCTTGTCATCTAATCTGTTCTTTTGTTTGATATTTATAGAGCCTCAAGGATGGGAATAACAGTTTAGGTTCGCGAAGTTGGAAGTAGAAAATCTGAGCATTGAGGGTTACTCGTCCCGAAATTTTGTGGACACAGCCTCCTTTCTAATAACGGCTTTTACTTGATATGTTCATGTTTATAGTTGTCGTTTGTAAATTTTGTGGAATCAGCTTCAGCGTTAGATTTAAACTTTGCCATCTCGCTGAAGCTTCAAGTTTTGGTTAGCAGAGTGCATTTGTTTAGGTCATGCGGACGGAGCCAGAAATTATACAAAGAGGTGTAAAAAAAAAAAAAAATTACTGCTATCGGGAATGGAACTTGCAACCTTGTATAAATTTTGACACCCCTTGACCATTGCACTAAGAGTTTGTCTTGTGTCAAGGGGTGTCAACCCCTTGTATATATTCAATTTTTTTTTTAAAAATACCCCTCGGACAGGGGTAGCTCTGCCCCTGCATGCGGATGAGTGTAGGATTTTTTTTTAATCTGTTATATATTCAATTTTTCTTTTAGGTGATTTTTTTTTAATCTGTTAAATCGGTGGTAGATAGAGCTATTGGATATCCGTGGAGAAATTTTACATAGCGAATACAGTTACATAACAACTAAATAGTAATTATAAGAAGTAATTATGTATTTAGTAGCTATAGAAAGTTAATAGTCACTAAATAATAGTGGTTTCTGAAAATTCTTCTGACCGAAATGTTAGCTTAGCAAGTTAGCTTCCAATGTCTTAAAAGTAAGATAGTTCTTCCAAACTATTTTCTTGTGCATGTTCCTCCAAACTTTCGAATGCTTTATGACGGATTTTTGTGAAAAAAAATGAGGGAGTAATAAATTGGCTCTTGATAAAGCGTTCGATGTGTACAGCTAACTAATATATTTCCTGCCATTATTGGCATTTATATTCATTGTATGTATGTTGGAGCTAAATCTTGAAGTTGTCCTCTTCTTTAATGGTTGTTTAGTTTGGAGTTTTAACATTCCAACTAGTCTTTTTCAAGTGGGGAGAAGAATCCAGTCTGAAAAGGGTAACAAACGGTCACGAAAGTTAATTAAAGGGAAGTGCTCCTACCAGGAACTTGTTCGTTCCCAAAGCTCGAACTCGAAACTTCTAGTTAAGAATGAAGAAATCTCATTCATTCCACCATATTTATTGGTAATAGTGTAGCAGTGGCAGAGCCACCTTATATGAAGGGGTGTCAAATGACACCCCTTCGCGGGAAAAATATACTATGTAGGTAGGTAAAATAAATAAATTTTATGTATATATACTATGTATTGACTCCCCTTAATTTCCTGGTATGTTTGTTTTTATATATTTTGATACCTCTTAACGAAAATTCTGGCTCCGCTACTATAGTGTAGTATCCACCACCAACGCCCTATCATCATTTTCATCTCTTCAATTAACTAGTTAAGAGTTAGCTCGTGCTGAGCCCGGGCCCGAGCTCAAGGTGGATAAGTAATATTTTTGATTAAAAAAGAATAATATGTTGTACATTATTAGAATTTCGCCAAATCACTTCTTAGTAAACCTCATAAAAAATAATTAGAGTAAACTGAAACTACAAATCAAACTTAAAATATATTCTTCTTGCGAGTCAAATTCCAAATTCGCCACCACATTCCTCTATGGTTTCTGTATTGAAATGAAAGTAAGAGATATGGGAATCCTTGTTTCTCTCCCGCCACAGTGCCAGCAAAGCATCTTTAAGCTTCACAAACAAGTTTTGTCCTACTCTTACACCATCCAAAAGTCCTTATATTATGTGCTAAGCTAAATTTACAAAGCATAATTGAGAGGGGAAAGGGAGACCAAAGCACAAAGTGTCATCTTCAGTCTTCTATTTTTCGAGGTGACACGGAGCAAACAACGTAAATATTTCATAGTGGCAGTAAGAAGCTTATCAGAGAAAGATAATCAACCCTAGTAATGAGACCTCTTCTTTCTCCCCTGGCCACGAAATAAAAAGGCAAAAGGAAAAGAGATCTAACAGGAAAACATTTATTGCTCTAAATGATCTAATTATGTACCCTACAATTTTAGAAAACTAATATAAAATTACAGACTACACATAGAACTTACCAGTGTGACCAATCAAAAGTAAGGTTAATCGCATTCAAGCAAATCTTAAAAACATTTAGCAGCAGCCTAATTAACACAATAATGAACTTGCTATCATATATCTACTTTCAAGTTTGTAACTAAATAGAGGCAATATGGATGGTTCCCTCCACTGCCAGTCTAAATTAATAAGTTGGTCTTGAATTCAACAATGAGCCAAGCGGATTTTACCCTAGGGCCTGAGCTCCATAGTCTCCCTTCATCAAGCACGCCTAATCTATATTGGTTTATTATTTGCTATATGAACTTTATTTGATCACTCAAAATTATTATTTTTCAGTTAGTGGTGCTCATCTTGAGCATTTCAATGAAGAATCTTTACATAAAATAAAAGTTGCCACTTTTTAAAGCCAATTATTCATAAAAGACTGAAATAAATGCTCTAATTGATGGTCGAACATACACTTAACATTTGGGAACGGACACTCTAACAAGCTTATAAAAACTTCCACCATTTCTAAAATACTGTTACATAAAATTTTGACATGTAATAAAAGTATAAAATACAATTGATGCTTTTGCAATGTAGCATGCAGCATATACAGCAGATAATCCTAGATTCTAATATTTACCGAGCCAGTCGCATTGACTGAGAGCAAAAGAACTGACTTCTTGTACTTTAAGGCAAAGCTTTTTGAGAAAACATAGATTAACTCACAATAAGGGAGTGAACAAATTCAAAACTAATAATGTATACCCTACAAGTATTTTAAATACCATTTCACCCTTTAATTTTGATATTTGATGCAACTAATTCTCCAGAATTTAAATCATGAAAAACTTTTAACCTTATCTAGTGTTCAGAAAGTTCATACACCATCAATGAAAACTCTTCAATCCCCTAGTTAGTTTTTGATCGCTTCTCAATATTTAAGAACCTCTGGAATTTGCACACACTCTTTTAGTTATAGTTCCCTAAATATATTCCACCTTCTTTTCATCTGGATCACGGATCTCATGAATCCAACATATCATTAATTGTTATTCACAGTTGATGATTATGAAACTAAGATACAGAGCTGAAGTTTCCACTTATATATCTGCAAGCATTATATTTCTTGAATCGAGAGGGTCTCTTGGAAGCAACAATGGATATACTTCGTAATATCAACATAGACAATAAAAGGGCTTAGAAGACATCAAATAAAAGAACAATGTAACTGTCGAAACAAGAAAACTAAATACGATTATAGGTAGAACTTTAATAACTTTAAACTTCTCCTCTAGCTCTTCAATTTATTTTTAACAAGGATTTAATTTCATAAGAATCATCTCAATCATCTCCTCATCATGCCTTCTTCTTTAACTAAAGCTGGCAGGAAGATAATGTTTTCTAACATACATGCAAGAACTACTTAAAATATTAGCAGTGTGATGGATGTATGGAGGGAGATCGAGCAACTGGAAATATAACCCTTTGATTTCTGTAAAATGCTTAAGAGTATCACAAAAGTGGGTGATAACCTTTTGCTTCAAAGCTGATATATTTTATGTAGAATTATTGTAATTACTTTTTAGGCTAGATCTATCTTTAATCAGTAAATGGTTAATATATATACTTAGTTTTAGCTTGATGAATTGATTTCTCTTCATCCTATGTAGTATGGCTATATCTATTCCTTATTATGAGGAAACTCACACTTAAGGATTACGGACTGAGAAGCTTACCCTTCTTGAAAATGCAAAACCTGATTAATTCCTTCTTGTTGGAAGCAAGTATATCACATTTCATCCTCAAATTGCGTATTCGATTAAAGTCCATTTCCTTGGCCTTTTTTATGAAAGAAAGGTAACAAAAGTCATTGGGGTCTTTTAGTTGTGTAAAAGGAGAAATATTATACTTTGTGTAACATTCAGATTTCATAATCCTGTTTTGAACAATAAATTTTAAGCTAAAAGTAATTAGGGGTACTTTTTGAGAAGGTTATCATCATATTTGACCAATACATGTTCACATCTAATGAAGGAGCAAATTGCAATAATTTGTGGGTATCTTGTGATTGTCCTAAACCAATCCTTAGCACCATCGTTTGCCCCACCAGAAATCTATCTATTTTATCAGTGTGCGGCTTTGGAGAATGAACTTTTACAGCTTTATAAGTTCTTTTTATCCCCATTTTGCTAGTTTTTTTATGATTAAAATGATTTCCATCATATTGATCATGCCTTCCTAATTCTTGGTCTTCAAACTCTCAAGATGTAGTTTGTAGTAAAAATATTACAATTCATTTGCACAGAGACTAAATAATAACATTCTCCTCAAAAACTACACGTGAAAGGAATTGAGTGAGACTCACTCAGATAATACTCAATGAAGAAGGTATAACTATAAAATACAATACTTCCAACATTCTCATTCTCAATATTTACAGCTATTTTTTGAACAGTTTACACCGGTGGCAAATTAAGCTGTTATTTTTTATACAGTTCACATTACTGGCAAATTAAACTAGACATGGTATTGATATTTGAGTTCAATCCAATCACATCAGAGAAATGGTGAAACTTCTTAGTATTTTTTTCTCAACTTGATATGTTTAGCTATCAGATCAACATCCTAGACAAACATACATATTATTCATGAAATGGATTAGGATGTAAGATTACTCACAAACCAGAATTTTCAATTTCTAAAGAGAGGATTTACAATGATTTAAAGCAAGCAAGTTTATTTCCGTTAATCACCACAAAATTTCAATTAAATCACATTCATGTGGAATAAGTATCAAAAAACTTATCATACCTCAAGTACTGCCTTCTCTTAGGCAGAGAGTAGTAACCAAATATGCAAAAAATAGAATTCGAGAATACCAAGGAGAGTTAAGATACCTGGGAGAGTACCTCTTTGACAATAACTGCGGCCACTACCTATACCACTGCAACATCATATTTTAGAGAGTTACATACATCTCAAACAAATAGATATGCCAATCCCTATAGGCGTGCAAAAAGGATAAACGTCTAAACTTGACTATCAGAGAAGCTATTTTAACACCATAGCATCCATCTTTATAAGAATAACAGGAATATAGGAAATGTACCATAAGCTTTAAAATATCTACAATGTGCCTACAGTCTAGCTGAACAAAACTTTTTGGAAAGTAACAGTTAACAACTCTATTGTCCAAGAATATGACGTATTTCAGGTTCAATAAAAACAAACATGCACAAATTCTTCTCTTGGATAGTAAATTTCAGAAAGCAAATTTTGTCACTAAAGCACATTGGATTATTGTTCAAGTACACAAGTTAAATGGAGAACTTGATGTCAAGAACAAGCAAAAATATTACAACACAACCACAATTATTCTTGAATAATAGCCGCGCAAAAATCAAAGAATTTGCAGATCTCCTTAATGAAGGTTCATTCTTTTCACCTTAAAGGTCTTTTACAGAAAATAAATTTGGAAAATGACATTTCTATTATTAATGGGTTAATGAAAATACAACATCACATTAAGCCAAAGTGCAAGATGCAGCAAGAAATAATTGGCATAACTTCTCTATGCCATCCAATGTGTAGAAGAGAGAGTATAAAACTATAAATCACGCAAAAGAATGTCAACTTCTTCAATATCCAAAAAAATAAATATGACATCTGAAATCTAAGAAGATACTCAAAGTGAATAACTTTTCTTCCGGGAATGAAAAAGAAATTACGTCAAAGGCGACTTTCAACAATACCATTTTACCAACATGGACGACTTCTTATTTGATCAATTTCTAGTCATTTTATAGATATTACATACCAGTTAGACGATATTTATCTTCCACATCGATGCACGTAATGGGTAGAAGCAACTTTGTATGTTCAACAAAGTCCCAACATGCTAGCGGCATGTCCATACTCGCCATCGCGCCATTAGTTTGCTCTTGACCACAATAAAACAAACAGTACATAACAATTGCACAAGAGAAACAGAGAAAGCAGTAAAATCAAAGAACGAGATGAACACCGAAAGCAAGGAATTGCAAAAGGCGATAACCCAGATGGTCAATTAATAAGTGTAACACATTTTCGCACTAAAATTTTAAATTTCTACATAGAAAGTTGAGAAATTTACGGGTAACAGAGAACTCTCAAATTTTAACCCAATATCTAACAATAAATGAATCTATTGGAAGAGAAACTGAATCGCAGTAATTTAATAATTTGTACCTCGAATTCGGATAAGATGAATGTCGTCGGAGAATACTTGAAGACGAAAGCGCAAAGCACAAAGAGAGAATCGATTTGTACAAGAAGGGCACAAAGGTAATTATATGCACAACTTTTAACTCAAGGGACACGCGTCGTATTCTTGAACAAGAGTTGTAGTCGACTAATGCCAAAGTACAGCCTATATATGGACTAGTTAGCCAATTATATAGTCCACATGTGCAATTTCATTTTTACCCCGGAAGCAGGACGACCAAGTCCGGCTTATTCTCGCTTCTAAATAAGTAGAAATATCTCATTTGTACTGTGTTTGGAGCATCCAAGTCAAAGACTATACGACATCTTGTCCAATCTAATGAGGCCTATAGTAATGGTGGGAAGGCCACTGAAATTTACAACTGAGGGAATGTTTCTTTGGTACATCGCTATCAAATGAGCTTTTTTCTTTATTATTTCTGATGGTCGTAACTCGGCTAGCTTGCTCACACCTCAATTATTTAATTATGTATCTGTTACCTTCCATTAGTACAGGTATCGAGTAACACTGTCTACCAAGACTTAGGTAGATAGAAAAAAATACTATATGCCTCTGTTGAGATTTGAATAGACCTCATGGTTCTCCGACCATTTCGTTAATCACCATGCCACACTCTAGGGTGCAAGTGCGCCACTATCATATGGTAGTAGAAAATATCGATATTAAGCACAATAAAATGGTAGTTGAAAGGGCTTAATTATTGAATTTATTTCTTTATATATATACTAGTTTGTGACTTGGTGTGTGTGTGTGTAGTACTTAGTTGACGAAATTCAGTACTTTCGAATATTAGTTTATAAGTGCTATGCTATAATCTAATAAAAAAACAGAAAAGAGTTTTCTACCAATGTATATCGAGAAGCCATAGTAAGAAGCTAAAGTTCAGAGTTTTTGCTCTTGTATGATCGTTTTGCTTCAGGAAAATAGTTTATCATCTTCTTTTCATTTCTCACTTCTTGGAATAAACATTTAATTGTTTTTACGGAAAAGGGTTCAAAATGCCCCTAACCTTTTGAAAAAGATTTAAAATACCCTTTATCTATCTATTGAGCTAAAAATACCCTTCCACCAACCATTTTGGTTCACTTATGCCCTTTGACCGTTAGGTCAATGCTAGATTAATTTTTTTTTGTAAAACTTAAAAAAAAATATTTTGCAAAATAGTTTTATTTTTTTAAACTAATGAACCCAATAGTCTACTAATTTGGTAAAGTCTTTTTTCCAGGTTTTACAAAAAAATACTTTTTTTAAAAAAAAAATTAAAGTATTTTTTATTAAAAACTCGAAAAAGTTGTAAAAATAGAAAGACAATGTTTCTAATAAAATATTTTCGTTTTTAAAAAATTGAAAAAAATATTTTCAACAAAATATTTTCGTTTTTGAAAATATTCCTTTTTGATTTTTTTCCAGTTTTTAAAGCATTTCGTTTTATTTTCGTTTTTCAGATTTTTTTTAAAGTAAAAGTATTTTGTTTTTTTTAAATGATAATATTCTGTTGAAAATATTTTTTTCAATTTTTAAAAATCGAAAATATTTTATTAAAAAGATTGTTTTCTGTTTTTACAAATACTTTTCAGTTTTTACCAAAAAACAAATGCTTTAAAAATTGAAAATTGATCTTGAATTTAAAATTTAAAAAGGCATTTATTCTCGCATTTTATCATTCTTTTGTAGTACATCTTCTATTAATCGATAAATATAATATAACGACATCAATATCTATTTTATAAACAGCAATCTTTTTTTCTTTTTTGCACAAAATAATAATTGTATAAAAGAATTGAATAATAAAATTTTATCAGTGTCGACAAGTTTATGTTGAGAATATATAACGTTTGACATGTAAAAGAGAAGCTATATACAAACCAAAGATAAATTGGGGAGTTCCGGTAACTAACAATAGAATAATCCTTTTCAATTGTTATCATTAATATAAGACAGAATACATAACTGGACCCTTAAACTTGACTTTTTTTTTGTCACTTGGACACTTAAACATAGAATTGTTCCTATTAGGCCCTTCAACTAAGCCACATTTGTGCCAATTAGACACTTTGTAATGACATAATTGAGTGCGTAGGAAAAGACGCGTGAAAATGAGAAAAAGGTTATGAATTATTTTATTATTATTATTATTATTATTATTATTATTATGACATTCTAATATATTATTCCAATTAAAGCGAACTTTTACCTTACATTCTATTTCTCTTCTTCTTCTCGTGAATCCATCATTTTTCCTCTTAATTTTTTTTAAAGAAAGTATAGTGTATATGAATTTGACTATTCTCATTTTGCATGCTTGTTCTCTTTGCACGACACTTGTAAGCTACTAGAATAAAACTTTCCAAACTAGAACGCACAAGTGGTTGATAGAAGTTGCATTTTGACATTAATAACTTTTAACAAAAATAATACTTCAGCAAAAGAGCAAAGCTGTCAAATATACAAATGCATCTATTTCATAAGCAAAGAAGAAAGCCTTAAAAGCTATCAAATATACAACTGCAGTTAATTACATATCCAATAATTTTTATAAAAGTTTTTCTCAGATGGTCTACAAAGTGTCTAATTGGCACATATGTGATTTAGTTGAAGGGTATGATAGGAACAACTCTATGTTTAAGTGCCCAAGTGACAAAAAAAGTCAAGTTTAAGGGCACAGTTATGTATTTGGCCTTAATATAAATTAAACTGACAATAAATCCTGCGAAAAAAAACTGAAATTAAATCCTAACATTTGAAACAAAGGGAGGATGGAGGACACATGTTAATAATCTAAATTGTCATTGACATTTACCGGAGCAGACTAACTGGAGCATGGCTCAACCCTACTTAATATACCAAAAAACAAATGCTTTAAAAATTGAAAAATTGAAAAACTGAAAAATATTTGTAAAAACAGAAAAAAATCTTTTCAATAAAATATTTTCAATTTTTAAAAATTGAAAAAAATATTTTTAACAGAATATTATCGTTTTTAAAAAAACAAAAATATTTTTTCTTTAAAAAAAATCTGAAAAACGAAAATAAAATGAAATGCTTTAAAAAACTGAAAAAATGAAAAAGGAATATTTTCAAAAACGAAAATATTTTTTTCAGTTTTTTAAAAACGAAAATATTTATTAGAAACATTGTTTTTCTATTTTTAGAACTTTTTTCCAGTTTTTAATAAAAAAAATACTTTAATTTTTTTTTTAAAAAAGTATTTTTTTGTGAAAACTGGAAAAAGGTTTTACTAAATTAGTGGAATATTGGGTTCATTAGTTTTAAAAAATAAAACTATTTTGTAAAATAACTTTTTTTAAGTTTTACAAAAAAAAAATTAATTTAACATTGACCTAACGGTCAAAGGGCATAAGTGAACCAAAATGGCTGGTGGAGGGATATTTTTAGCCTAATAGGTGGATGGAGGGGTATTTTTAGCCCAATAGGTGGATGAAGGGTATTTTTAAACATTTTTCAATAGGTTAGGGGCATTCTGAACCCTTTTCCGTTGTTTTTATCATGTTGATTGATAAAGAAGAGGGTTATTTCGTCTTTAGAGTGCAATATTAGTGGCGAAGTCTGAAACTTCTCCGGTTCGAACAATCATAAAATTTTGAGTTTAAGTGTTATATATTGAAACGGCGTAAATTCTTACACAACTTAGAGCAACTAACAATGAATAATAAGCCTAAGTTAGATATGCAATAAAGTAATTAATAATATAACGAACCGTCTGGTAAATTGGATTATCAATGAGTGTTGATTTGTTACTAAAAACGCTCGTTGGTAATGTTTATCACTGGATCTGAGTACGTTAGTAAATTTACCAACAACAAATCAACCGGTAAATACCACGTATTTCCATGGGCAAATTACTTGACTAGGTCAAATAAAGATTACATTATTTTTATTTCCATAATAATCGGTAGGTAATTTTTGTAACGGGTAGAATTTCACTGGTAAATTTACTAATAGAATCTCAGTCACTGATGATATTCCTTCAGCTATGGTGACAGTGGTTGCTCCATGGCAGCATCGAAAGCTTGTTCGCACTTCTAATTTAAGAGTTTATTTAAGCTATATAAATTAACAGTGTAACTTCTTTACTTTATTAGTAGTTTTAACCAGGGGTAGCAGGTTAGTCCATTGTTACTGGATTACCAATTTTTGTTATCAAGAGATTTACCTATAATTATTAAATAAATAATTTAGTTGTATAAATATCTTTTATACCGTCAATGCATAGAACGTAAACTCTTTAAGAATACATATCTACCCTTACTAGAGGGGAATTTGTTTGGCCAACGTCCAAAATTCGAGTCAAATCGACATTCCCTCTTATCTCAAATTAAGGCAAGGAATCATTTCAAATGTTCGTTTGTTGTTCAATGGGGGAAGTGCATGGTTAACCACTATTTAAAGATGTCTTTACTCTTTATTCATGGTTTAGGATGTATTTACTTTTTAGCCAGTGTTTAATAATCTTTTACCCATCCGGACGAAAATACCTTTGTGTTAGACATGGGTGTTGTGTAAATATTAAGGATATGACGTTCTTAACTTCATGAATACTGTGTAAATATTAAAGATATGGTATCCTTAACTTCATGAATATTGTATAAAATATTAAGGACATGGTATCCTTAACTTCATGAATGTTATGTAAATATTAAGGACTGTTTGTCCTTAGTTTTTGAACTTGTAACTCTAAGTTTAGGACTACATGTCTTTAACTTTCGAACTTGTAACTCTAAGTTCAGGACTACGTGTCCTTAACTTTTAAACTTGGAACTCGAAGTTCAGGACCCCCTGTCCTTTATTTTTGTGCTTGTAACTCTAAGTTAAGGACTACTTGTCTTTAATTTATGTGCTTGTAACTCTAAGTTCAAGACTAGTTGTCCTTAATTTATGAGCTTGTAAGTCTAAGTTTAGGACTACTTGTCCTTAACTTTTGAACTTGTAACTCTAAGTTCAGGACTACATGTCCTTAACTTTTAAACTTGGAACTTGAAATTCAGGACTACCTGTCCTTAATTTTTGTGCTTGTCACTCTAAGTTAAGGACTACCTGTCCTTAATTTCTATGCTTGTAACTCTAAGTTAAGGATCAAGTGTCATTAATTTTTGAACTTCCAACTCTAAGTTCAGGATCAAGTTGAGCTTGTTATTGTAAGTTCAGGACTAGCTGTCCTTAATTTATGAGTTTGTAAGTCTAAGTTAAGGACTACCTGTCCTTAATGTTTGAGCTTGTAACTCTAAGTTCATGATTATATGTCCTTAACTTTTGAGCTTGTAACTCTAAGTTCAAAACTACTTATCCTCAATTATTTGCACAGAATTATTTGCAAAGAAAGAGAAGATTTGCAGTGGTAATAGATGTTGTATCAAAGACCATATAGCACTACTAAACTCTCCACCGTCTGGGGCTTAAGAATAAAGCCTATTTATGCACTATGAAAATCCTGCATGTAAGTGTGTTCTTGCTCAACTTTGTGAGGTTTCAATCCGTGTTTCGCATCTTCTTTATCATAAAAATTGGAATATTGGTCAGGGTCCATCAATGCTTTGAGCTCGTCGGGTTTGGGAAGAAAAGAAATGGAAGAAATGGTAAAAATATCTTTTCATATTAATTTTAATAGAGTAGTGGCTATTTTTGCTTAACATTAAATTGTTGGATAAAAAATAAATATCACCTTAAATAGTGGCTACCACATGCCATTTTTACTTGTGGGGAAGTGCACGGTTAGCAACTATTTATGGATGTCTTTACTATTTATCCACAGTTTAGGATGTATTTACTTTTTAGCCAGTGCTTAATAATCTTTTACTCGCCCTGATGAAAATACCCATGTGTTAGACATGGGTGCTGTGTAAATATTAAGGATATGGTGTCCTTAACTTCATGAATACAGTTTAATATTAAAGACATTGTGTCCTTAACTTCATGAATGTTGTGTAAATATTAAGGACTACTTGTCCTTAGTTTTTGAACTTGTAACTCTAAGTTTAGGACTACATGTCCTTAACTTTTGAACTTGTAACTCTAAGTTCAGGACTACATGTCCTTAACTTTTGAACTTGGAACTCGAAGTTCAGGACCACCAGTCCTTAATTTTTGTGCTTGTAACTCTAAGTTATGGACTACTTGTCCTCAATTTATGTGCTTGTAACTCCAAATTCAGGACTAGTTATCCTTAATTTATGAGCTTGTAAGTCTAAGTTTAGGACTACTTGTCCTTAACTTTTGAATTTGTAACTCTAAGTTCAGGACTACATGTCCTTAACTTTGAACTTGGAACTCGAAGTTCAGGACTATATGTCCTTAATTTCTATGCTTGTAACCCTAAGTTAAGGACTACCTGCCCTTAATTTCTATGCTTGTAACTCTAAGTTAAGGACCAAGTGTCCTTAATATTTGAACTTCCAACTCTAAGTTCAGGACCAAGTGTCCTTAAGTTATGAGTTTGTTACTGTAAGTTCGGGACTAGCTGTCCTTAATTTATGAGCTTGTAAGTCTAAGTTAAGGACTACCTGTCCTTAATGTTTTAGCTTGTAACTCTAACTTCAGGATTATATATCCTTAACTTTTGAACTTGTAACTCTAAGTTCAGAACTACATGTCCTCAATTATTTGCACTGAATTATTTACAAAGAAAGAGAAGGTTGCAGTGGTAATAGATGTTGTATCAAAGACCATATAACACTACTAAACTCTCCACCGTCTGGGGCATAGGGATAAGGCCTATTTATGCACTACGAAAATCCTGCAGGTAAATGTGTTCTTGCTCAACTTTGTGAGGTTTCAATCAATGTTTCGCATCTTCTTCATCACAAAAATTGGAATACTGGTCAGGGTCCATCAATGATTTGAGTTCGTCGGGTTTGGGAAGAAAAGAAATGGAAGAATGGGTAAAAATATCTTTTCATATTAATTTTAATAGAGTAGTAGCTATTTTTGCTCAACATTAGAATTGTTGAATAAAAAATAATGAGAAAAATTTATTTGTAGCCACTAGGGCCAAACTTATATCACCTGATAGCCACAAAATAACCAATTACAAGTAATAACCTCAAAACAATAACAAAGGCTAACAATTGTTGCTCCTTTACGTTCAACACAAATGAAAAGGAAAGCAGTCCTAATCGATTTTGTATCCTAAATTCACGCTTTCAGTATGTGATCTTCAACCTCCAAACACTATAAAAATCGCCCAATTATTCACATTGTGAAAAAAATTCTAGGGTTTCTGAAGATTAAACCCAGAGAAGAGTTCCCAAAAATTCACATTGAAATTCAAAGTTTTTGCACAATTGTTGCCTACAATCAGCTTGATAGAGTTGAGATTTCGTTCTTAAATTGTGCAATTGATACAAAATCGATAAAATCAACAAATGTCTATGGAGATTGTGAATGTTAGAACTACCCTTCCAACTTTGATTCCGATTTTACTTCAACACAGTGGTGAATGGGTAAGTAAGAGTAGATTTTTTAATTTCCTTGTTAATGGCATGTTGATCAATTTGGACTGTAGTTATGATTATTTTATTGATGAGATATACAAGCAATTGGGTAGCGATCCAATTACAATTGCAATGGAGATAAAATATACAGTGAAGGATGGCTATATAGCAATTCCAATATACAATGATATGAGAGTGCGCTTGTATATGGAGATGAAAAAGAAAAACCTGAATACCACTGAATATCCATTATGCATTACATTGAAAATTGTATATTCAAGTCCTGAATGCTCATATTCAAGTTCATACTTGGGTGGCAACTTACTTGGAACAACTTCGGCTGGAAACTTACTTGCAACAACTTCAGTTGGTTTGCAATCTCAGAACGTAGAAGAAGTACATGGAACTAATATTGTTGAGATGATGGATAATCATGTAAAGGAAGACAAAATTAAGATATTGAAGGAAAATTGTATAATAGACAATCCACAACATGAAAAAATTGCAGAAGGTCAGTTGTATTGGGACAAAGATACACTCATTAGTGTAATGAAGCACTACGCAATACGAGAAAAATGTCAATTTATAGTGGATAGATCATCTACAACAAGGTATGATTTCTACTTATGAGATTGCACTTCTATATAATTTTATGCATACAGATCTGTATAATTATTGTATAGTGAGATTACATATGTATACTGGTTGTTTATTTGAGACGCAAGTGTAAAAAGCTGAAGAAATGAATTATCATAACATTATATTTTAATAGGTATTGTCTTACATGCATGAATGAAAGTTACAAATGGAGTCTTAGATCTTCAAGTCTATACAAATCAAATGTATTCAAGGTTAGACTGTTCAATGATGTTCACACTTTCCCATAGGTGACTAAACTGTTTTCACAACGTCATGCTACTTCGTCTGCCATTGCAAAAATGATTTGCAACAAATATGCCAATCCAAAAATAATATACACTCTGGCAGACATCATGAGTTACATGAAACAACAGTATGGGATT
Source organism: Nicotiana glauca (assembly GCA_026770625.1). Lineage (NCBI taxonomy): Eukaryota > Viridiplantae > Streptophyta > Magnoliopsida > Solanales > Solanaceae > Nicotiana > Nicotiana glauca. The sequence goes on from MU753684.1 coordinate 45,454, forward strand.
AATATGAGTTATGTAAAAGCTTATAGAACAAAAGAAAAGGCTCTTGAACTACTAAGAGGGATACCAAGCGAATCTTATAAAAAACTGTCGGGTCACTTGTACATGATAAATTTGACAAATCTTGGTTCTTTCACAAGGTTACATAAATCAGAGGATGGGCGCTTCATGTATGTGTTTGTCGCTCTAAATGCATCAATCATATGATAGAAATACTGTTATCTAATTGTAGTGGTGGATGGGACATTACTCAAATCATCACACAGAGGAACAATATTAACAGCTAACGCACAAGATGCGGCAGGTGAATATGTTGCAGACTCGTATAATAATTATATATGGTATAGATAGTTCTTATCTGTGTATCACAAAAATAACATGTGTATGCTTTCTTATTTGCTTAACCAGGTAAAATTTTTCCACTAGCATACGTTGTTGTAGATTCTGAAAATGATACTTCCTGGGAATGGTTTTTTAAAATGTTTAGATAGGCTTTTGGGGAAAGGGAAAGGATGTGCATCGTATCGGATCGTCATGCAAGCATATTGAGGGGTGCTTCGATTGAGTATCCAGAGGTATCTCACTGTGTATGCATCTTTCATCTTTGGAATAACATAAAGAAGCAGTTCAAGAATAACCATGACCGGCTGAGGGAGATATTTTTCGCAATGGCCAGAGCATACAAAATTGAAGATTTTAATCGCCTCATGCAAGAAATGGACAGCATTGATAAGAAGGTAAGAGGTTACCTATTCCAAGTTAGTTATGAAAAGTGGTCTATAGCGCATTCCACTGTTAATAGATCCATGGTGATGACTTCAAATATTGCCGAGTCACTCAATGCAAGGAACAGAGAGGCAAGAGAGCTACCAATCATGAGTTTGCTAGATTACATGATGAATTTGGTTATGGAATGGAATAATACAAATAGAATGACTGCAATGGGTACATTTACTGGTGTAAACACGTAATTTTTGATCCTCCCCGAGAATTTTCACGAGTTTAGCATAAATATTTAATTTAGGCCTAATATAGCTATCTTAGCTAATTTTGA
>MU753685.1:0-46546 GCA_026770625.1 Nicotiana glauca
ATGATGGCCTTCTACCCCTGAATGGTATGCACACCTGACACCCCGCTTATATGATGGTGATTCCGAGTTTTGCCCATTTGGGGATATGGGTTGCAGCAAATTCATCTGGACAAGCTTAGGGAACAAGGTGGAGTAGGGTTCACCGATTGGTGTAAAAGTTTGTCGTCTATGTGGTTCCCGAGGGCGGAAGTTATTTGGTGGTGGTCGGGGGTTATATTGGTTTTGGTAAGGTGGCTGGTTTCTCTAGAATGGAGGTGGGTTTCGGTTAGCTTGTGGTTGCGGGCGGCCGAAAGGTTGAGCATTCATTACCGCATAAGGTGGAGGAGCATAAGTCATATCTGTTTGAGGGTAATAGTGCTTAGGGGTTCTTTCTGAGAACACCGGTCTAGGAGCCCGGTACCTTCTTCCGCCCGATGCCGCCATCACTGTTTCTTCTTTCTTTTTGCCCTTAGCCATTCCTCCAGACCCGCCTTGGATGGCTTGGGAGGTTGCGCTTATGGTTGACTGGCTCAAGATAATGCCCGTTTTCAGCCCATTCTCTACCATTTCTCTGATTTTTATTGCCTCTGCAAAAAGCTTACCCATAGCGGACATCATGTTTTGAAAAGAATCTGCCTCCTAAGCCTGTAAGACAGTGACCATCTCAACCTCATCCATTGGAGGCTTCACTCTTGACGCATGTTCACGCCATTTGATTGCGTATTCGCGAAAATTCTCTGAGGGCTTTTTCTTTAGGTTTGCCAAGGAGTTCCTGTCCGACACAATGTCTATATTGTACTGAAATTTTTTGAACAAAATCTCTAGCAAGGTCATCCCAGATATGCCATCGAGATATGTCCTGATCTATGTACCACTCCGACGCTATGCCCACCAAGCTTTCTCCAAAGTAGGACATTAGTAACTATTCCTTCCCACCAGCCCCACGCAATTGATTACAATACTTTTTGAGGTGAGCAATGGGATCGCCATGTCCATCATACTTTTCGAACTTTGGCGTCTTGAATCCCACCGGTAGGTGCACGTGAGGGAACATGCACAGATCATTGTAAGAAACACTCTTCTGACCGCTTAAACCCTGCATATTTTTCAGACCCTGTTCTAAGCTCCTCATTCTTTTTGTCATTTCATCCTGCTCTGGGGCTTTGGGGGTTTTGTCCTACCCCGGTATGATCTCATATGCTGGTCGGGAGTAGGTATATTAAGGATAGTGAGGAGGGTCAGCCTGAAAAACTGGATTCTGAAATGTGAAGACCGATGGGTCAAAAGCATATTTTGGTAGCGATGGTTGGGTGGTTACAGAGGATGGTGGAGCTGTAAAGATGTTGGGAGCAATTCTCGAAGGGAACACTTGGGGATGATCCTCAGAGGGTGTTCCGAAGAAATTAGCAGTCATAGTAGGTTGCCCCAGAGGAATATTTGGGCGGCTGATAGGGACCGTGGTAGCACCTCCAGATCTAGGGAACAATTTCGGGAATCCGGGGATAGTGCTTGGGGGTTCCTTCCCGTTGTTCCAAGCATCCCACATTTCCATCAAATGCAAGAGCAGGATCCGATTTTCTTCAGATGTATAGGATTCAGAGGCCGGGATCCCAGAGATTGGGCTATCTTCAGGTATGGGGATTGCAGGCAAGGTCATTTCAGATGACATCTCTATTTTTCCTTTGGATATGGGGAAGTATCGATGCGAGGACAGTTTACCACAAACCAACTACGGTTTCTAAAAATACTCAGCTGGATATGACAGCAACAAACGGTTAGTATGAAACAAGTAACAGATAGGTAACTGCACATTAGAGCGTGATGCACCTATACAGTTAAATGGATATCTACATGTTTGCTTCAGTTGCATGCGTCATCCCGGCTTTTCTTCTTATTCATTTTCTCTTTTCTTTCTCTTTTTATTTTTTGCTTTTTTCTTTTCTTTGGCCATGATTTTTTCTCTCAATGCTTTATTTTTCTTTTGCTTTTCTTTTCTCTCTTGTTTTTCCTTTTTTTTATTTATCTTATTTCTATTTTTCCTAGGATTACGGTCGAATCTTATGTAGATTGCCTACCATGAATCATACCAAGCGTAGTTCTTGCAAACAAATCCAAAAGTAAAAAAAATAATTTTTGGGAATTTTCAATTTTTCATTGATAACAACTGCAGTTACAAAAGCTACTAGACTATTTGTTTTTCTTTTCTTGAAAAATAAAATTACAAAAATAGACTTAAAAGCAAAAATACAGACTTGATTAACTAAGAATACATCAACTGATCTAAATCATTCATGACTTGGTAAACAAATATCATCACTGAGGCAAAGGACGCGATACGACCCATTCACTCGCCAGCCTGACACTTCATGACAATATAGTGGGCAATGTTTTTGATCCTTTCCCTGATTTGACCCTTTTCTTGAAGGAGTCGGCTTATTTGTTGTGTACTAGCCTCTAGCACCTGCGAATCCTGGAAGTGCAGCTCTTGTAGCAATTTAATTTCCCTTTCCATTTCTACAATTAACCCATAGCACTGGTTCATCTCGGCTTGGAATTCTTTGTCCCGCTGGGCTGTCTTTTCTTCCATAGTATTCATTTTTCTCTTCATTTTGGCGATAGTCCCCTCGTAGTTTCTCTTCATTTGTTGCACAAATTGGGCTTTTTCTTTAGTCATTTTGGCCCAATGCGCTCGGAGCCTTTCCATATTTCCCTCAAATTTTTCTAGTTCTTCTTGGCAGTCCAAAAATTATTTCTTTAACCCTTTGATCATCTTTTCATCCGATAGACTTCTTTCTTGGTTCCGGACATCTATTTTCATTTGTTTAATTTGGGCTTTGAGTGCTTCATTCTCCTGAGCTAATTTCTTTTTATCACCCTCATCGGCTGCAGCCTGTACACTTTTGTCGAATTGGAGGTCCCGGACCTGTTGCTCTAACCGTCCTATCCTAGCTCGGTACTCCTTCTCCTTTACTTGCCAATCCCATTGAACTTGGACCCTATCGGTAAACCGCTGCACGTGCGGTCTTTTAGCGGGTCTTTCTGGGATTTGAAATCTTTTGCCAAACCACGTCAGATATTTGGGATCTACCTCGCCTCTAGCTTGGTCCTGTATTATGGTTTTTGGCTCAAGGAACCGACACTCATTCCATATCTTTTGGATTCTGCCTTCAAGAAATGCAGCCTTCGGGCCTAACTCGATGACTTGCTCACTTAGGTCTTCATCATTGTGCACTGTCTGGAATCTTCCAAGTTGTTGCAAAACCCGGTGAGGAGCGTAGGACTGTATGCTTCGAATAACCATCAAAAGAATATAGGGGACCTCTGCTGATGTGTATATAGCTTCAGTAGCAGGAAGCCAACCATAAGCCCATTCGACTTTATCTGCGGTCAAGGATCTTAAGCATGACGACTAGGCCTCAGTACCCTCAGGGAATTCAATACCTGTCACCCGGGTGCCAAATTCTGCAATACAACTCAACCCGGTTAAACCGTAGTTCATATAGCCTGTGCGGTGACAGAGGTGTTCTTGCATCCACAACTGTAAGAGAAAATTGCAACCTTGAAAGAATTTCCTGCCTTCGCGACATTTGGTCAGAGCTCGGTACATTTCTGCTACGATCAGAGGAACCACTGTGCTAGTAAGTTTTTTCATGGAAACATCTAGCATCCCTACCAGGCCGAGGTCTATGTGACCATCTTTTCTCGGACAAACCACCACTCCTAGAAAGGCCACCATAAAGGCTAATCCCCGTCGAGCTTCCCATTTGTCTTTATTTTCGGCATGTGTCAAGCCGGTGTTGAGCTCCTCGAAACCTTTTAGGTTACCATACTGGTGATATAGGAAATGCAATGTACAATACCCTTCTGCCAGATGCGGGTCTTGAATATCCCGACTAATGTTCAACAAATCCAAAAACCTATGAAGGGTTACCGGTCGTAGGGCCAGTGGGTATCTGCCTCGAAGGTTCCCACTAAGGCCCGCATATCCCGCAATCTCCTCTAATGTAGATGTAAGTTCAAAATTTAAAAATCGGAGTACGTTACGGGTCGGGTCCCAAAATGGTATTAGTGCCTCAATGATATCTTTCCTCGGCTTGATGTTCAGTAGATCAACTAGACCGCCCAAAATTTTAACCACGGTATCTCTGCTTCCTTTTCCTAGATCATGCCACCACATGTGAAGTTTCAAGGGGATCTCACTCAGGACTGAGAAGGTCTCGATGTTACTTGAAGTCATCCTGCATGTTTATTTAAAAAGGGAATTTTAATGACTTATTTTGAAAAGTGGCTATTTTGTAAAAATTCTTTTTTTACAAGATAAGGATTTGGTTTTGCGAATATGGCCTTTCAGCACTTCTGGGAGGAAGATTTTAAGGCTGTGCCCGCAGACTATTTAAAAATGACTCAGGGTGTCTGTTCTTGCAAAAACAGCCTTATGGCGCCCTTTTGGGGACATTCGGCTTATTTTAACAAGAATGGCATCACCCGACTTTATTTATGACAAAAATTTAAAATTTGACATTTTTTTTTGGTTATTTTTGCAAAAGGGTGGTTGGACCCGATGAGGGTTGCCTACGTATCTCACATCCGATGAGAATCAAATCAGCGTAGTTCGGGCAGCTTTGCCAAAACAAATGTATATTTTTGAACAACAATTTTTCATTTTTCAAATATTTTTCTTTTCTATTTTTCAAAAAATTCGCAGCATTTCGGTACTATTTGGGCATTTGTTTTTTCGAGACAAATGGTTACCCTCACTTAGTCCTCACACTGCTTATTTTTCTAAATTTTCACTCATTTAGACCAGCCGGTCAACATGCGAAGCCGAGCAAATAAATGCGCAAGTAGCACGTAAGATGCATCAGGATGGTCATTTCAATTCAGGTCACCTGTCCTAGACGGACCCAACCTCTGTGTTGAGTCCCCTAAGCCAAATGCACATGATGCAAACAAGCGTCCTACTAGGGGTCCGGTATGAGGTTTTATTCTTCTAGGTTTAAACCCTAGGTTTATTGTTCTAGACCTGGCTTACCCGAGCGGACAACTCGAGCCGAGGGGGAGGCAGCGTACCGGGGATACAGAAGCTCCGCCGGCTTTGCAACTTATCCAACCTCGTTCTAAATTGGGACATGCTCTAAACAGAATAGAAACTATACGAAGTACACCCTTCTCCATGATGTAGAAGACTCAGAGAGAGAGGAAGGGATTCGCGACGATTTATGTACAATTCAACAAATATCAAAGCGGTAAAACATTTAGCACATATAGCATGGAAGCATGTAGAAAAATCAAATAAAGCCAAATATAATAATTATACTAAGCTCGAATTCTTTGAACCCTGAACCAGAATTCTGGGTTCGATCCCCAGCAGAGACGCTAGAGCTGTCACATATCCTTTTTACACACCTACCCCGAAGGATAAATGTATAACGGAGTTTCTCCATTTAAAGTGTCATTATTCGAAATGGGATTATTTATTTATTTTTTTAGAGTCGCCACTTGGAATAGGATTGGCTTTTGGTATCCCAAGTCACCAATTTAATTTAAATCCCAAATCGAGGAACATTTCGACTTCCCGATTGGAGTCTGCGAACCAGAAATTCTGTGTAAGGAATTCTGTTGACTCGAGGAAAGGTGCTAGGCACCCCCGAATCCCATGGTTCTAGCACGGTCGCTTAAATTATTATAAATGGCTCAAAGCCTAATTTGTATATGATCCAACCTATAGTGCAATTTTAGAATTATTTCACCGCTTTTAGTTAAAAAAATTTAAGAAAGCGAACGTCGTTTAAAAACGTATTTTTGGATCACGTCACATGAAATGCACCCGGATCCTCGACACATTCTTATTCAACATTTTGGGATTTCAATTTGGGTTGCATGAAATGCACATCCGTATTTAAGAAGGTAAAATTATTAAAAGCGCACCTAAAGCGACTAAGAGGTTATTATCTTTGCGGGAGGCCGTGAAATTCGCTAAACGGCATGCCCCGACTTCTAAGTATTTTAATATAAGCATTTAATGAGGGCCCCACAATTTATGCATTTTGTTTGGCGAGGCTAATCTCATTTTATTATTTAAAGGCCATCCTAGAGCAAACTATAATTGTCTATTGAATTTGTCTCTAAAGAGCCCTAGTTAATTAATATTATAAAATTCGGGCCTCAAGTTCAAGTCCGAATTCAAACAAAAGGGATGAACCTCTTAATTTGAACCCGCTACTTAACTCGAAGGCCCAAATTTGTATTGCAAATTAATTTCCATATTCCTAATATAATTTTTTAAAGGATTTTTGACTTCTAACAATTTTGGGGCTTGAAGGTTTGGCCCAGGAAGAGAGAAAATATGCTTGCCCAACTTTGGGACTATGATTCAATTTGGAACAGCCTAGTTATCCTTTAAACGTAAGGCCTTTTGACTTAGCTCATGACTGAGCCCCCTAAATTCATTTCCAGGCCTGTAACTATTGAAGACGAAACCAGTATATCACTTATTCAAATTTAGTATTATTATACACATATTTCATGCTTATCAATGGCTACCTAATGTGGTTAACTGGAAATATAATCATTAGTAGATCTCATTATGCACCTTAAACAAGCCCAACACTGATCTGGACACCGGTACCAATGTTGAAGCTCGTTAATGGGCTTATTTCAACCATGGTTATCAAATTGCATGGAAAACGTCCAAATTGGCATACAACACATGTGTAAAGTAACTTATTGTCTTATTATTTGCAAAAACATAACTGAAAACCTATGAATTGTAATTTCAACAGGCATGCATGGACACATTTAGTCTAATATGAAAATGTAAGGCTGGGATTAAGTATACTAAACTAAAGCTGCTGGAAACATATTCCTATAATCCTAAAAGTCTAATGATCCAATTACTTACAAATCATATTAGATTACTATTACTGGTAGAGTAGTTATACTATTATAAAAGTTCAACAGTCTAATTAATTACAAATAGCAATTCTTCATATAGATACAACCATGATATGTAATTAAAAACTTGAACTAAACTAAGATATTGATGAAACAGGTTGCATTTCATTCATTTCTTCCGCTATTGTTCACATTTACTTGAATTTCATTTATCATGGAAATACTGTGACAGCACCTGGATAGTGAAATAAAATAAGAGAAGAGGAGGTCAGCAGTGACAGGCAGCAGCATTCAGCAGTTCGTATCAACAGCAAATAGAGCCACTTTTTAAACCTAAATAGCACCACGGCACCCAGAACTGAACGACAGGAGATGTAGCACCCACAAAATAACCAAATAGGCTTGTTCGAACTCAAATAGACTTGCAACTAAACTCAGGCTATGTCCAAAGCTTCAGCAATCAGAAACACCACCAAGGATTTTCAAACCAATTTTATGCTAGGAACTTGGATTAATAGCTAGAACTTTGAGATTGATCTAGGAAATTTCAATAGAGCAGTATTTTTGGATTTTCTGTTATTTTTGTTAATTTTTTTTGTTTTGTTGAAGAAGACTAAGATCTAAGGGAGCATCAGTATTTCAGATTAGGATTTTGGTTTGAATTTCAAATTCTAGGTTCTAAACTTGCTAAAAATTGCTTTGGGAGGGAAATTTTGGGGGCTGAACACTTTGGGAATTTTTCAGAGAGTGTCCAAACTTGTTAGTGAAGGCATTGGGATTGCCTTTTATAGGCAACAAATGAGGTAGAATGTTCTGGAAGCTTTCACCCATTTTTTCCCTCTTTTAATTTCATATTTCACTTATTAAACCTTCAATTTCTGACTTGTTTCTCAAGTTACTGCCCTAAGTTTGTTGAAATCTACACTAAAGTCTTATTCTAGAAGGCCCTAGGATGTTCTTTTACCCATACAATACCTATGCTACCCTTTATTTCATTTTAAAATTACTATTCTTAACAAAACTACCCTTTTCCATGCCCAAACTACCCTTGAATTTGCTTGAAAATTACAAACCTAAGTCAAAATCAACCTATCCCTTTAATCAACCTATGGTCAATTAATTAATCCAAATCAACTATAACCAAACGACTAAACTAACACAGTCCTGATAATCACACCTAAGTAGTCTAGGCTGAAATTAGTTCAAATCAAATCAACTCACTGAAAATCAAACCTTAATTTTAATCCAAGAACGAAAAGCAAATCAAATCAGAAATTTTATTATAAACAAAACAAAATAACTCACTGATTCAAATCAGAAATCAAATTAAATCACGAACAAGACAAAAATCAGATCAAGTTAATGCCCTAAATTAATTCTAAAAGAGATGAAATACTGAGATGAACAAGAACAAACAAAATCAGGAGACTAATGCCTACAAAAAATCTACAGACAATAAAAAACAAAGAACAAGGAGAATTTAAACAAAACTTTACTGACTAACAATTATCACAACAAAATCAAAACAGGCAAAAAAGATAATCAAATAAAAGGGAAAAGATCCTACTGATTTTTGGATTAACATTTATTAACAATCAAACAAACTAATCAATTAACAACCCAAAAATTAGTATTAAACCAAATTAAAATAGATTAATCAACTAAAAAATCACTTCATTCTACTGACTATTAGAATTCAAAAAAAAACAAAGAAAAATAAACTCGACTACTAATCCCAAACAAACAACAATCCAAATCAAAGAAAAAAGAAAAAAACCGGGGAACCTACTGGTTTCGGGTTTTCAACTGGAAAAACTTCGAGCTTTGATTTTCTTGAAACCTCGAACCCTAGATCTAAAATTCATGGGGTTTTACTTAGATTTGAAAGGTTTTGGTTTGGGTTTCGGAATGAGGAGGTCAAGGAGATTGTAGGGTGTAAGTTTGGTCGGATTTGGAAGAGGTAGGATTTTGGACGGAATTTCAAATCAAGATTCGAGGAGTTTGGCTAGGATTTGAGGGAAAAGAAGTGTAGATTCGGAAAGAGGAGAAGGAGGAGCACCTAGGGTGTATTTTTGGGGTTCATCGGAGCATCGCCGCCGGCGGAGGCGATTTCCGGCCGATGACGGACGGCGGAAGCACCGCGGGGACACGGTGGTTATACACCGGCGGTACAGGGAAGGGGGAAGTACGAGGAGGGTGAATTTGGTTTCAGATTTTTTAACAATTTTCGGATATTTTTAATTAAAACCAATAAGGAATCACATCCGTTAGATTATGAGGGATGGAGGGTGTGGATCATTTTGATATTAGAGGACCTGAAACGACGTAGTATCACCCCTATACTACGTCGTTTCAATGGTCTGAAGACTGGGGCATTTGGACCTGGTAAGGGGCGAATCTGGGCTGATTTGGAAGTGGGTTTGGGGGCTTTAATTTGGGCTGGATTTTGGCCCAACACTGATGGCCTAATTGCCTTTTATTGTTTTTCTTTTCACTTATTTTATTTTATTTATTTTTGACTTCTTTCATTTTTTTTCCTTAAAACACAAAAAATTTACACTATCAAAATCTTATTAAACCCTAGAATTAAACAAATTAATTTTTAAAATAAACTAAATCCTAGTTTTAAATAGAAAGCTAAACCAAAAATACAAAAATGACTATTTTCATTAACTTCTTCTATTTTTGTGATCTTAACTAAAAAATATTAAAATGAGGTTCTAAAAATGCAAATATGCTATTTTTATATTTTTCATGGGTTATATCAATTAGAAATGCACAAAAATGCACACAATCACAAAAACATGCAATTAATTTCCTAAAATTCAAATAATAAAAGAAAAACCCTAATTTTAATGAATTCTATAGGAGTAATTTAAGCGAGGCAAAAATCACGTGCTCACACACGCTACAGTGTAACAGTCAACTTTCCGTGGAAAGATTTTTACCTACCATGCTTACATCATTGTAAGTGATGTCACACATGTATTATTAATATCAAGGAAGGTAAAACACATCACTTGAACCCTTAGAGAATTCACTCAAGCTCTCACGTGACTGATCATCCAGCAAGCAATTCTCAAGTGCATCAAGAACGAAGAACAAAACAACTACGGACTAGTTCCCACATCAAGTTATTATTTGTACTTAGTTGAGTTGTAACTTTGTAATAGTTCTTCAAGTGTTATTCCTACTTATCTTACTTGAGAAGTATTTTGTAGTAAACTCTTTATAAATCTTAAACCTTTGTGTTTGAGTCTTGGCTAGAGTTAGTTGAGTTGTAAAGTCTTTGTAATAGAGTTATTACAAAGTGGTTTGTAATAGAGTATTATAAGTTAGTGAGGGATTAAGAGGTTAATTCCTAGATTGCATAGGTTGTAATCTAAAAGTTTCTCAGTAGTGAAGTCCAAATCCTACAAGGGTAAGTCGTGATTTTTAATCCCGTTGAGCTGGGATTTTTCCACATAAATTCCTCTTGTCATCTATTTAGTGCAGTGTGCATGTGTTCTGTTGAATATAATAGAGAAACTGGTTCTCTATAGAGTTTGGTAGACCCTTATATTCTATCAATTAGTATCAGAGCAGGTTCTTTCTATTAGGTTAACAATTAGAAAGGATCCTCATGGCTGCTCCTCCAAACTTCGAAGAAGGTCAATCTACTTACAGACCACCTAGGTTTAATGGAGAGTGTTATGGTTGGTGGAAGACTAGGATGCACGATTTCATCATAAGTGAAGATTCTGAGCTATGGGATGTAATATGCGATAGATCCTTTATCTACCAAGAACTTTGGTGACCCAGCTGTATCCATCCCCAAGACAAGGAAGGAATTCAATGATGTTGATCGAAAGGCCATAGAAAATAATTTTTGTGCAAAGAAAATTCTTGTTTGTGGCATTGGTCCTGATGAATATAACAGGATATCGGCATGTCAGTCAGCCAAGGATATTTGGGAAACTCTTCAGATAGCTCACAAAGGAACAATGGAGGTTAACCAATCCAAGATAAACATGCTTACAACTGAATACGAGCTCTTTAGGATGAAAGATGATGAATTTTGTCACAACTCGGATTTTTCACCATCGGCCCGATTCACTTTCTTGGTGAAATTATTCTAAGAAATAAGCTTGTAAGAAAAATCCTCAGTGTGCTGCCTAGTTCCTGGGAAAGAAAAGTGAATCACTACTAAAAAAGGACCGTTAGCGGCAATAAAAAATAGCATTGGCGGCAATAACAATAGCCGTTATATCATTTACCGGCAATTGATCTTTAGCCGGTGATGTCGGGATCGGTAAATTTTTTAGCGGCATTTCTGCCAAAAGCTGGTAAAAGGTATGATTTATTGCCACTAAAACTCATTTGCTTTAACGGCAATTATTTGCGGCAATTATTATGGCTGCTAAACCTATTCTAAAAACGACTAATAATACTCCTTTAACGTCCATTTTTATAGCAGCTAAATTTAAAATATTTATCGCTAAAAGTCCATACCTTTAGCGGTAATTATTTTATGGCAATTAAATTGGCAACAATATCTCTTCTAAAAACGTTAGCGTCCTTTTTAATGGATAGCAAAGTCAATTAAATTGCCGTTAAAAATCATCTTTAATAGCAATATAATAGTTACAATATCCCTGTATAAACGTCTTAATCCTGTTAAATTGGCACTAAAATTCACAAGCTATAACGGTAAGTTTAGCCACCATTAATAATAGCTACTACATTCGACCAACAAATAATGCAAATAATAAAACATATTGATATTAATTCATAAAACTATAGTATATCTCGTTAAATCTTAACGAACAAAAAGAAGTAATAATCCAAAATATTAATATCACAAAACCTTAAAAAATAACTCATATTGTATGAAGTAAATAGCTAATGTCACTATATAACTAATCTTAACAAATAACAATCTTCAAATAATCTCTGAAACTCTTCGTCATATTAAAATCTTCCACCCGCTAAATTATCGAACAAAAGACTGTATGACCTGAAGTTATAAAATAACTATATCAATAGGAAATAAATGTTGCCAAACAACAAAGTTGATAATAGTTTGCGAGGTTATGAAACTAAAAGTCAATAATTAGAAAGGGGCAATTAGGAGTGTTGTTGGCAATTTACCAAGAATAGAAGAAGACATGAATAGTGATAAAATTGGAATGTTTTCTTCAAACATCAGGATACTCTGATCAGAAGATTTTAGCAGCACTTTAACCATTACATAATAATGTTCCAGTTTTTATGTATTTTCTTTGGTAACAGCAGTCAGCAGCTATGTTGCAAAGCATGTACAAAGGATTATTATCTTGTCAAACTTCAATGCAAATTAAATAGTTTAAATTTAATGACTGTACTATAGGATAAAAAATTATGATGCAAGCTAAGAAAATAATTTATCCTCTTACGGCAACCCCCGCCCCAGTACCACATGAATAACATACTCATGATGAAGCAGAAGGAAAACCAGTACATATATATCTCCAAAACTACCAATATATCATGTTTTATTCTCCCTAAAAACTTGTGGTTCATGCATATAATAAATTAGCCATCAACCTCTCTTCGTACTTAGACGCATTTGAAACTTGTCGGAGAGCATCTTACACACTGAAGACAACAACAACAACAATAAGAACCCAGTGGAATCAAACAAATATCTTTTAGTAAAGTAGTCCCACGAACCTTTTTTGGCTCCAAATTACCTAGAATAGAAGATTCAAAGGTCATCAAATGGCAAAAACTTATATGGAGCTAGGGACAACCATGCGCGACCAAATGTTTCAAAGAAAAATCTGGTGGAGGAGCTTACAGGTAAACATGCTCACAGCTCTAATGTTTCAACACTGAGTGTGTGCATAAAATCTAAGGAACTGTAGCATATTATGCTACATTCTCAGTGTTCCAGTCCTATATGGAGCGTAAGGAAGTCAACTGTGATACAAAACAATCAAGCATGCAGGAAGAACAATAGTTGTAACAAGCAAATACTGCCTATCTCTGCACGCACAAGGCAGTTCTTTCTAAGGGAAGTCACATGACACACAAGCTCGATAAAATGTAGCTGGTTTGCATCAACAACAGAAGAGATACATATATAAGAAACAATACAAAGGACATCACACCATCAAATGTTATCCTCCCAAGCTTAAAGAGTTCTACAAAACATTAGCACATGTTTGGTGATTTTCTGGTATTACTTTGCTCAATTTTTAATCTTAAAATCAATACCTCATGAATGACCGATTACACAGGCTTTATTGTTGCTGGGATTTGAAGTGGAAGAGCAAATTAATTTCAATACTAACAAACTTTAACACATGGACGATTTGATATTCATACAGTGTCTGTATTTTTTTCATTTAATATCCATTTCTGCTAGGAGGATGAACTGCATTTTCTTTTTCAGAAGCTCTTTTGGCAGAGCTTGAACAAATAAAGAAAGAAAAAGAAGAGGAGAAGCTTCGAAAAGAAAGGCAAGAGCAAGAAGAAGAGCTTAAAGCAAAGGAAGCAGAATTATTGAGAGGAAATCCTCTGCTAAACCACCAAGCCCAACCGACATCTTTCAGTGTGAAGAGAATGTGGGATGATGATGTGGTGTTTAAGAACCAAGCTCGTGGTGAAATGAAGGAAGCCAAGCGCTTTATCAATGACACTATCCAGAATGACTTTCATAGGAAGTTTCTTCAGAAATACATAAAGTAACAACATGATGTGGGTGAAAATGCTCCAAGATTAATATATGTGCTCATTCCTGCTTAGAATGCAGTGGACCACATCAATATAATCAAAGTTAGTTGTACTATTTCGTTATGTTATCATACTGAGTGGTTCTGCACTGTGTCTATATTATTATCCTGCTGCAGTAACAAGACAAGATGATGATGTAACCAATGATAAAGAGTAATTTGATGAAGCAGATTTTGAAAAATTTAAAAGCAATGAAAGGGTTAATTGGAAAGGTGGTAGATTGTGGTCAAATCAGACTGAAGAAGATCCAGAAGAGGGGGAAATTCTAGATGGAATGGCAAGTGAAAATGAAACAGGAGGAGATGCAACTAATGAAGAAGATCAAAGTGTAAATGAGAACAACAAGGTGATACAGGATGCTGGGAAGAAGAAGCTAGCAGTTGAAGAGTTAATTTTTGAAAAAATAGCATTGTGTAATGCTGATGATCCTTGGGGAACAGAAGAAGCTATAGTATTGCTAAATCAAAATGCTCGACCACTAGATCCAAACAAACAGGCAGCCAAGGTGCAGATTGCAGCAGAGGTTATTGTTTCATTGGAAACAGTCCAATTCCAAAATGACAACAATACAAGTAACAAACAAGTGATTGACATGCAGAAGAACACAGATCTTTAGGCTAAGATGTGGCAAAAGGAGTTGAAGTGCAAGATGATCAGACAAACAAAGACCTGGATGAGGAGTCAACTGCACAGAATTTTCTCAATATTGCTAAATAAGGAGATTTACCTCCTAGGCATATTGAGCAGGTGAAATCTGCAGAAGTTTGATCAAACAATAAAAACTTAAATAGTAGCTTGCCGAAGGATAAAGATGAGTAGTACCATGAGACATTGAAATATTTTCAGTAACATTAGGTATCCTTGATGTTTGTGGTACTCGTTCATGGCCACTATTGGAAGCAGGGACCTGATAAATATTAACACACCGGGATTAAAACTTCATTAATAATGTACATAACTTATAAATTGAGTTACCTTTTCAATTGAGGTGCCATTGATATTTTGAGGCATAGATTCATCGGAAGCATATTTGCACATCAATTGTCGCATTTCGAGTAATTCTGATTGCATCTTCTCCTAATTTTGTTTCATCAGATTCATTTCTTCATTGTGTTTATCCTTTAACTCGGTTATCTCTTGTGTTAATCTTTGGACAGCTTCATTAGACGAATCCTCTCCAACAATATTTTCTAAGGAAGATCTACTACCCCATAGACCAGAAGGAGTTGGACCAAGTCCTAAACCACGAACATATCCACTTTTATCATTTCCGAACACCTGAGAATACACATCACCTTCCCAAGCAACAACGCGAGGAGGTTGGTCAGTAGAGCTCTCACTATTGTTCGTCCTTTCATTTATCATTTCCTGGCCAAAAAATACATAAATCCAATTTGTAATTCCTTTATTCGCTTTTATGTTTTTTCCTAACTATTTCCCAATTAAGAAAATAAAAGAAAAAAAGAAATCTTACAATTACCTTGATAGAATCATCATCCAATGGTCTACCATTCTTACGTTTTGTATCAGTTAATATGAAAACTTGTGCTCGTGTAGGCTCTATCCCATTTACAACCTAATATAATAAAATTGATGTAAGATATACGTGAAAAAAAATTAAAACATTATAGTTAGTAATTTAAACAAGTTTCCCTGCTCATCCATCAATGTAGCAATACTTTTGGATCCTCCTGTGTGAGGTATCTTTCGATTGGCCCTATTATTTCTATTTGCTTGGGAATGCCTCTGTCGTTGAAATATTAAAATGATATCTTATAAATTATACATAAAAATTGAGCATAACTAAAATTAAAACACTGAAAATAATCAACTTGAGGTGTTTTAAAGATTGTTAATACCTTAGCTTTATCTAAAAGCCAATAAGCGACAAAACCACTCCATTGATCCCTCGGTATGCGACTTGGTCTATTTTTAGGCAAAAGGTCTTTAGTCTTATGTTTTTGCAAATACTCACCTTTTAACTCACACTTGTAATCTTTCCATTTCTTTCCTAGTGACTTTAGGACATAAGCTTCTTCTCGTCTTGGGATAGAGAACTTCTTCTACAAAAAAATAAAGCCAATATTAAGAAAAAATTTATCATGTATAAAAGATTGAACCCATTCATATAATAATAATAAATAAATAAATAAATAAATAATAACTAATACATACCCTTATAAAATCCACCAATTTCTTCTTTTCCTCGTCAAAATTTCTCCAATCATCTACATGTAAAGGTGTTAGTTCTGGAGTTCTCGCAATGATTCCTAGAAAGCTAGCAAGCTTTCGACCTTTTTCCCTAATAGCTTGATTATGATTATTAAACGACATATCAACTACCTTCCCGGGAGGAAGTTTCCTAATATCTTTTAGTAAAGTAGGCCCACGAACCTTTCTTGGCTCCAAATTACCTAGAATAGAAGATTCAACAACAGAAGAGATACATATATAAGCAGCAATACAAAGGACATCACACCATCAAATGTTATCCTCTCAAGCTTAAAGAGTTCTACAAAACATTAGTACATGTTTGGTGATTTTCTGGTATTACTTTTCTCAATTTCTAATCTTAAATCAATACCTCGTGAATGACCGATTAAACATGCTTTGTTGTTGCTAGGATTTGAAGTGGAAGAGGCAGCAAAGGTAATTTCAATACTGATAAACTTTAACACGTGGACGATTTGATATTCATACAATGTCTGCATTTTTTTTTCATTTGATATCCCTTTCTGACTAGGAGGATGAACTGCATTTTCTTTTTCACATGCTTAAGAATTTATTTCCTCACTATTCTCAACTAGTTTTTCCTTCTAGATCTTCCTCGTTTTTTTAGGTTCCTCTAAATGCTAGTAATTTTGGGGTCAATGCAGCATGCTTATTGGAAGAAAAACTTAGAACAGTAATTGGGTAAGGATTGAGATACAAATCTGGACACAATAGACCAAAGATGCGAATTACTTGAGTTATGCATACAACCCCTTCATTTAGTCTAATGTTGGAATTGGGAAAAGGCCGAATCCTATAGTCCCGTCATTTAGTCCTACATCAAAGGGTAATAATGCAGAAAACAAGGGTGTTAGCAATGGTGAATCAATAGCTGCCTGGGTGCAAAGGGCATTTGGAGGAACTACTGTAGCTATTAATGAACTCAGCTATAATAAAAAACAATCAAGCATGCAGGAAGAGCAACAGTTGTAACAACTAAATACTGCCCAACTCTGCACGCACAAGGTAGTTCTTTCTAAGGGAAGTCACAGGACACACAGGCTGGATAAAATGTAGCTGCTGGGCATCAACAACAGAAGAGATACATATAGAAGCAGCAATACAAAGGACATCAAACCATTGGGTAAGGATTGAGATATGAATTTGGATACAACAGACCAAAGATGCAAATTACTTCAGCTATGCATGATCGAGATACTGGTTCTGGCTAGGTTAAGAGGACTACAACAGATGGATAACATGGATGAAGCTATCATATTCAGCACCTACGACACAAAAGGGAGGAGTACTGACAAAGGAACCATTCTCAACATCAAGGATCACGATAAAATCATGGAATCAAGAATACAAGGTCATCATGAAGTTCTGGACAGTTGCAGAAGGTAAATGTCTTAATTTAGACATGGCAGTTCTTGGAAGAGATTCAGCACACCATTCAAATGAGATAATCACCACAAATTCTAGAGAAAAGTGTTACCTGATTCATCATTATTTTGTTGAACTTCAGTACCACCAGCAGAACTATTCAAACACAAGATTTATCATCATGTGCCTGGTCTTCAGAAGAGTTCTGATTATCCATCAACTGATCAATATAAGGCTGGGTTGCAGAATGGTTTTGACCATCCATCAAATGCTCAATATAAGGTCGCACATCTTCATCGTCGTCTTGTTCAATTACCAGTAGGTTGCGACCTCTAGTTCGCATAGTTCCTTCTCCAAAATGAAAAAATTATCTAGTTGCATTACGCTATATTAGTACTATATTGACTCCAACAGATCAGAAGGCCACTTGCAAAACATGAGGAAGCATCATCCAAATCTCAATATGTGAAAAATATCAACAACTCAGGTAACGCAAACAAAGCATTTCCATAAATATTGTTCTAGAGATAAGAGTTATTTATGCATTAGAAAAATATTTATCAAGTGATAGTAACACCTTATAATATCACATTTAAATGGATACAATAAGCAAAATATAAGTAGAAGAAATCACAATAAATTCACTCAAACATCCAATATTCAAATTTCTGAAGCAAAAAAATAACACCCTTAGAGTTTATTACATAACACTAGCAAAAAAAAAATTCTATAAGTACCACCTATCTTATTCAGAATCATATTCATTTTCTATGTTATTTTCTCCCTCAACATTAGCTTCACCATCATTTGGAGAAGGTTGAGAAACTACGTTTGTATCAATTATTATCCCGTCGACACCACTTCTCACCCAATCATTATACTCATCTTCTAAAATACAAGCATTTTCTAAAAGAGCCAAGTCAGTGGCATCACTTTGTGTTGATGACTCAAACTGCACACTATTTTCCTCTCCCATATTAAAAATGTCTCGAGGTTTAATTAATCTAGGGACAAACCATTCATGATCTTGAGGATCTTGCACAAATATTACTTGTTGAGCTTGTTCTGCAAAAATAAAGAGCTCATGACGTTGTCGATCGCCAGAGTCTGTCAGGTGTGTGAAATTCACAAGTGTGAAACCCAAGTCATCTTCCTTAATTCCTCTACCTTTGGTTACATTAATCCAATCACACTTAAATACTATGACCTTAAATTTCTCATAGTAGTTTAACTCCATAATATCATTCAATCTGCCATAATATGTGATATTTTGGAGCATTATCACTTGTACTTGCATAACTTTCAGTCTTTAAAACGACCATGACACTACTATTTTGTGTCACATTGAACTCTTTACTTTGTTTTGTTCGGAATCGATACCCATTATTAACATCAAATGCACTGAATCTTTTTGCAATGTAACTCGGTCCTTATGCTAGGACTTTAACATCATTTAAAATGTTAGATGTGGCTTCCAACTCCTTTACCTAACCAAATAAAAGATACAACTATAAATGTGGATATTTGTACAAGGATAATAATTTAATGTAAACAATGACTTAGTCCTGCTACTTACTTGCTCCTTGAACCACTTATGAAATGTATCAAAATGCACACTATCAAGTTGATGTTGTGTTAAATGATGCTTACGATGTGCTCTTTTGATTTCACCAATATGTTCCCTATACATGTAACTCGCATATATCAATTTTGTTAAATTATAGATATAACACTTAGTTTTTATAATTCTCAACCACTTCTGATTCACAATTGAAAAGCACATGCCGATGTACTTTCAACCATGTTTTGTCATCCAACTCGAATACATCTACTCCACTGTACGACTCCCCAACAGTAGGAAAAATAAATTCTTCTTTATTAGTCTCATGCTCAATTTTATCACTCCATTTTCTTGAACAATAAGACCTTGAATCTCCACTCTCTAAATATCGTGAGCAGAAGGCCATATACTCATTTGCTATGTATGCTTCTGCTATTGAACCTTCTTGACATGCAAGATTACGAACATATGATTTTAAAGTAATCAAATACCTATGGAACAACGTAACGTTATTAGTTTGATATTAGAGTACTTAACAACTAAAGACATATAACAAAGATTCAGTGATATTCTACAAACCTCATAATTGGACACATACAGCGATAATGTACCGGTCCCGCATGTTTAGCCTCAGTTGCCAAGTGAATAATCAAGTGTATCATAACAGTAAAGAATCCTGGGAGGAAGAGTTTCTCCATAGTAGACAATGTTTCTGGGATTTTTTCTTCAAGTAGGTTTAACTCTTTTAGTTTTAGCTCTTTGCTACACAAAACACAAAAGAATGTGCATAGTTCAATTAAAATTGAACTTACTCTTTTGTCTACTGATATACGCAAGGCAAGAGGAAGAAGTTCTTGCATTATAACATGACAATCGTGAGTTTTTAGCCCAGACAACTTTCGTTTGCGAACACAACGTGAAATATTAGACGCATAGCCATCTAGAAACTTGACATTTTGTAGTACTTCATAAAATAACTCCTTTTCCTGCTGAGACATTGTGAAAACAATAGCAGGAAGATATGCTCTCCCACTAGCTCGATATTGAGGCCATAAGCTTGGTCCTATTTTCATCTCCTTCAAGTCCAATCGAGCTTCTAAGTTGTCTTTAGACTTTTTACCGAGATTCAATAGTGTATAAATTAAGTTATCGCACATATTCTTTTCTATGTGCATCACATCAAGATTATGGTGCACCAAGTTAAATTTCGAATAAGGAAGATCGAAAAAAATACTTCTTTTTTTCCATGTGTTTTTCATCACCCCATTTACCCCTTCACTTGACTGGCCGATAGTAAATTTTATATCTTTAACTTGATTCAGCACTACTGACCCAGATACTGGACAAGGTGCAAGTCTTGTTTCTTTAGTCCCATCAAATAATTTTGCATCATTCCGATATTTGTGTCCCAACTTCAAGAAGCGTTGATGCCCCATGTAACAAAACTTTCTGCCATGTTTCAGCCTTCTAGATTGAGTGTTTATGTTACAAGAAGGGCACGCAAACCGACCATAAGTGCACCATCCAGAGAGAGTACCATATGCAGGAAAGTCATTTATACTCCACATGAGAGCTGCTCACATTTGAAATATCTCCTTAGTAGAAGCATCGTATGTTTCTACCCCAACATCCCATAATTCATTTAACTCTTCTATTAGAGGTTGCAAAAATGCATCGATATTATCGCCAGGCACTTTGGGTCCAGGAATAAGTAAGGACAGAATGAAGAACTCTTGTTTCATGCACATCTATGGAGGAAGATTATATGGTATTAAAATCACTGGCCATGTACTATGAACAGTTCGAATTGTGCCAAATGGATTGAACCCATCAAAAGCTAATCCTAGGCGCACATTGCGAGGGTCTCCAGCAAATTCGGGATATTTACTATCAAATTTTTTTCAAGCTTCAGAATCTGCAGGATGTCGTAGAACTCCATCTTTGTTGAGCTCTTCATGATGCCAACACATTGCTTTAGAAGTTTTCGAAGACATAAACAGTCTTTGTAGCCTTGGTTTTAAATGAAAATACCTTAGGACCTTGGCTGGGATTTTTCTAGCATCATTTTTCCATCTAGATGCTCCACAAACATTGTATTTTGTTGACATTCTTATTAGCAAACTCTTTCCTAAAAAGCATGCAATCATTGGGATAAGCATGAATTTTCTCATACTTTAAGCCTATGCGTTCAACTATCTTTTTGGTCTCATAGAAAGAAGGAGGCAATTTTTCTCCTTCAGGCAGCGCATCCTTCAATAGTCCAAGCAAAGCATTAAACGATTCATTTGACCATTTGAATATGAATTTTGTACGGTAAAGATGCATCAAAAAGGATATTTTGCTAAATTTCTTACATCCTGGATATAGTTCTTCATTTGCCTCTTTCACGTTCAAACTTATCCACCTATGGATGCGATTGATTTCCAGATGGATGAGCAGTATTCTCTTGTAAGTTATGCTCTATGCCACCTAATTCACTAACTTCAGTATCTATGAACTGTGTAAAGCCTCCAAACTTAATTGAAGCTTATCATTGTCTTATAAATAATAAACATACCTTGACTATAGAGTTAGGAGAAGCAGAACAGACCAGACATGACCTAGTAGTTGTTGTAGTTGATCGAGAAGAAACAATTGAGAACTTGAAGAAAGATAAGGATGCCTTAGATGAAAAAATTGCAAATGTAGAACAAGAAAGAGATAACCTAATGGTTGATGTGGTAGACCTAAAAGAGACTATTGAGAGCGTAAGTAGGTAACAATATTTCTTAATTGAGAGAGTTGCTAGCATTGAACTTGAGAGAGATGACCTACTAGTGGTGGCAATGGATGTAAAGGAAACAATTGGGAAACTTAAAATGGAGAATAGGCTTGAAAATTCTCAAAAAGGAAAGGAAGCTGCAAGCGAGGCATACATTAAGATTGAAAGTAAGTTAAATTCAGCAAGTCTAGTTTGTGTGCTGAACTTGAGAAAAACAAACTACTGTAGGAAGAACTAGGTAGAGTGAAGAGTGAGCTTGAAAAATCACTAAAGTGGACCTGGTCCTCTGATTCTATCGCTTCCATATACACCAATAATGGGGGAAACAGGTAGGGGATTGGGTTTCAAAGGGAAAATATTCCCTACAACCCTTATAGCAAATACATTACTATACCTGACAATTGGATTTGCACTCACTGCGGTAACAATGGGCACCCTAAAGAAAACTATAAGACCAAATTTCAATCTCAGCAGAAAAACAAATCCTTCGCTGAAAAATTAACTACTAGTAGAGAACCTGGTCCCTCATATAAAAAATGCATGATGCCTGCGTGGACTAAAATATCCCTTATTCACCCTTTTCCTCATTACAAGGGACCCAAATTAGTTTGGGTTCCTAAAGCTAATTATTGATTTTGTTATGCAGGGAACAGTGAAAGGAAGCAGCCTATAATGATACATAGATAGTAGCTGCTCAAAGCATATGACCGAAAGTACACATGATTTCCTTTTACTTAAGGCCCTACAAGGAGGGAGTGTATCATTTGAAAATGGCAAGAACGGATACATTCACGGAATCAGAAGGATTAGGAAGTCTCTCTCTCACTCAATCAAAAATGTGTACAACGTGAACGGGTTGAAGTACAACTTGCTATTTGTTTCCCAAATCTGTGACAAGGGAAACAAGGTGGAATTTGAGTCAAAAATATATACATTCACAAATCTTGTGACTAGTGAGGTGTTTCTAGTGGCAAAAAGATACAAGAATATATATGTAAATTTTGAGTCTCTGAAGTATGGTGACCTAAGATGTCAAAGTGTTATTGATGATGATGCTCAATTATGGCATAGGAGGCTGGGTAATGCAAGTTTCACGTTGCTGAACAAGTTAGTCAGGAAGGACCTGGTTCATGGTCTGCGCAAGTCAAGCTTCAGGGATCACAAAGTATGTGATGCATGTGTAAAAGGGAAGTAAGTTATATCCTCATTCAAGCCCAAAAAGGAAGTCAGTACCTCCAGGCCACTTGATCTTCTTAACTTGGATCTATGTGGACCTATGACTATGAGGGTGGCAAGCAGGGGAGGAAAGAAATACATCTTCGTTATAGTAGACAAGATTCACCTAGACTCTGTTTCTCAGAACAAAGGATGAAACCTTTGAAGTGTTTGCTGCCTTTGTAAAAAAGATTCAAGTGCAGATGGGTAATAAAGTAGCATGCATTAGGTCTGATCATGGGACAAAGTTTAACAATGTCAAATTTGATGAGTTCTTCACTGAAAATGGCATCACTCACAATTTTTCAGCTCCAAAAACACCTCAACAAATTGGTATTGTGGAGAGAAAGAATAGAACTCTTGAAGACATGGCAAGAACAATGCTAATTGACAGTGGGATCGCAAAGTACTTTTGGGCAAAAACTGTCAATACTGCTGGCTACTTGGTGAACAAGTACATGATCAGGTCCCTTCTACCAAAACTCCATACGAACTGTTAAATAGAATGAAGCCCAAGCTGACACATCTAAGGACTTTTGGGTGTAAATGTTTTGTTCACAACAACGGAAAGGAAGCTCTTATAAAATTCGATGCCAAAAGTGATGAAGGAATTTTTCTGGGATACTCATCTCAAAGAAAGGCTTACAAAGTATACAACAAAAGGACTCAGTGTGCTAAGAAAAGTATACATGTGATCTTTGATGAAGCTCACCTCTCCTGTGAGAATGACAGACATGTTGACCAAGATGGAGAGCCCTTATCTATTCTAGGTGAAGTTATTGACATGGCAAATGGAAAGGCAGACAAGATGAGCCATGTCAAGGAATCTAGTGAAGATGATGCAAATACATCTCCATCTATTGGAGAGGAACCTGGTCTCCCAATTACAACAATTGAAGCTGCAATTAAAGTTGTTGACGCAGTCCAAGGTAGTCAACTTGATTAAGTAAGAAGAGCCCAAGAACCTCAGCTAGACATACCTGGATCTTCTACCAATGAGGTTCAGGTACCAAACTGGAAACATAAAAGCTCACATCCTCTTGACAACATAATCATCCCTCTTAACTCGAAAGTTCAAACCATATCAAAAGCAAGAAACTCACTTGCCTTTCAGTATTTCTTTCCTAAATAGAGCCCAAAAATATTAAATAAGCATTAAAAGATGCAGACAAGATCACAAACATACAAGATGAGCTACATCAATTTGAAAGAAACAAGGTATGGCACCTGGTTCTTCGACTTGCAGATCGAACTATCATAAGAACCAGTTGGGTATTCAGGAACAAACTTGACGAGTTTGGAAATAGAACAAGAAACAAGGCAAGGCTTGTAGTTCAAGGCTACAACCAGGAGGAAGTTATCGATTATGATGAAAAATTTGCTCCAGTAGCTCGAATGGAAGCCATTAAAATTTTTATTGTCTTTGTATCTCATATAGAGTTCACACTGTTCCAAATGGATGTCAAAAGTGCATTTCTAAATGAATATCTAAAAGAAGAAGTCTACATCAAGAAGCCTCCTGGTTTTGAGTGTCACGAGCATCCTGAGCATGTGTTCAAACTGAAAAAAGCATTGTATGGGTTAAAGCTGGCTCCCAGGTCTTGGTATGAAAGGTTGTCAAATTTTTTTCTATAAAATAGCTTTGCAAGAGAGAAAATTGACAACACCTTTTTTCTGAAGAAGCGAGGGAGGAACCTGCTCATTGTTCAAGTGTATGTTGATGATATCATCTTTGGAGACACAATTGACTCTCTTTGTGAAGAATTTGCAAAACTCATGGGGAGTGAATTCGAGATGAGTATGATGAGAGAATTAAATTTCTTCTTAAGAATTCAAGTGAAACAATCTCAGAAGGGGACATTGATAAGTTGGCAGAAGTACATCAAGGAGCTGCTGAAAAGGTTTGACACGGAAGCATCAAAGGTTATTGACACCCCTATTGCCATAGCTATCCATCTAGACATGAATGAACCTGGTTCCCCTATCAATCAGACCATGTATAGAGGGATTATAGGGGCACTTCTGTATCTCACTGCAAGCAGACCAAACATCATTTTCAGCGTGGATCTTTGTGCAAGGGTTTAATCCAATCCAAAGGAATCTCATCTGAAGGCTTCCAAGTGAATATTGAGATATCTAAAAGGAACGTAGGACCTGGTTCTCTACTATCCCTCAGGTGACAACTTTAATCTTATTGGGTATGCTGATGCTGATTATGCAGGATATCCGGTGGACAGAAAAAGAACATTTGTAATGGCACATTAGTTAGGTTCTTGCCTAATCTCACGGGGTACAAGGAAGGAAAATCCAGTGGCACTCTCAACTATAGAAGTAAAATATGTAGCAGCTGCCTCTTGCTATGCTTAACTACTGTGGATCAAGCAGCAGTCGGAAGACTTTAGACTGCTCTCAGATTGTGTGCCTCTCTTGTGTGATAACACAAGCGCACTCAACATGGCAAAAAATCCAGTTCAACATAAGAGGAACAAGCATATTGATGTACGTCATCACTTCCTCGGAGACAATGTTGAAAAAGGGCATATATGCATGAAATTCTGCAGCACTGAAGATCAAATTGTAGATATATTTACCAAAGTTCTGAACAAAGAACACTTTGAGAAAAATCATCTGGCTCTGGGGTTGATAAAACCCAACTAATAACCTGGTCCCTCAATGATTATTTATGAAAGAAATGTTCAGTTAAAATTAGCTACAAGGTATTTTCTGGTAAAGTCTAACTCATCTTTATACCATTATAGGTAGACACATTTGATGATTATATAGCAAATAAGAAATTGAGGCAGTATACGCTGGTAAAAGGGGCAAAGCTTGCAGATACAAGATTAGTCAGGGAACCTGGTTCCCCTAACACAGGTTAGTAGTTTCTCTGTTCTCTCATGCACAATTTCGAACAGTTAAAATAAGTGCCACATCATCAGTATGTCAGTTTTTAGTCTTGCGTCTTTTGAACCCAAATGTCTCACCTGTTAATAATTGGCCTAACTCCCTAAAAATAGGCGCCCTTTTTAATCGGTCCTTCATTCATCATAAATACATCTATCACTGTCATTACACTCTTCATATCAGCACTTCAAAACCTGTTTCTTCTTCCTTCTCTCTTCAATTTACCAAATCCTCTCTCTTCTTTTCACCATGGCTGAAGAACAAGTAACTTCTAGTGTTCCAAGAAACAACCCCACTGAGTCCTCACCAGTTGAAGCACTAAACTCCCCTCTCCATACTACTGCTAGCCAAACCCTAGAACAGAGTCACCCCCACATTCCTTCTCCTCTCCTACCCAATCTGTCACAATCAAAAATACGTGACCGGCACCTGGCACTCTACCCGATCCAAGAAAACCAAACTATTTGTTGCACCCAAATCATATGCATGAAAACTAATTTAACTGCGGAAGCTCCTTGAAAATATATACATTTTCAAGTTAAATGACAAAATATTTTCCAATTCAAAATCACACATGACGCACTTTCATAATAATAACAATGAGACTAAGTAAAATAAATATACTTTCATAAATGTCGTGTACAACCTCATTACTACAACTTTTTATAACTATCTATGGGGCCTCTATACCAAATAATAGAACCAACGGTTGGGGTAATTCCAGTAGAATAAAACAAGAAAGAACATGATACCTACCATGAAATAAGAGTGGTGCTTCAAAATACCTAGGAAAGAGAGTCATCCTGGCCTGATCACATGCCACGTATCATACATCATCCTGAAACATGTAAAGTAAGCAGGGCCCTAGAGGGGGGCTAAGGGCTGAGTACACTACAGCAGTACTCAATAAGTGTCATAGGCTCTCTCTAACTTAAGTTCTTGGGACAAACTTTATAAAAAAAATAATGCACCAATATTTGATATAAAACGGTAAGAAATTTTATCAATTCATGACCCTTGTTATTTTAAATAACAAGCAAGTGAAATATAACCCACAATATAAACTTTTAAAATATTTACATCAATCCAAGATTTTGGATTAATCGTACAAAATCATTACATATTCTTTAAGTCATTGAAATCAATTTCGGCTCCTTAGGCCTAAACATAAGAAAACCATCGTCACCTTTCACCGGGAGTACTATACCATCACCGACATAAGAAAGTCGACAAGGTTATTACTTAGAGGCAAGTATCATATACCCCACTTGCTCAGGTCGTCTCATTGTAGTGCCGTACGAATCGACTCAGCAAAGCTAATAATAGAACAAAATAGTACTCTCTTGAGGGAGAGCACTCTGCCGTAGTCTATACAAAAACGTATCCATCTACGTCTACACCGACACGGGTAGTTTCATGACAATGAACACAATATATCCGAAGTCAATCTTGGTGAACACAAGTAACTCCCAGAACATTTGATACTTCAAAATTAGATTCATAGCATAGTAGCTTTATAGGATCTATTTTATTATCAAATCATAGCATTTATAGAAAATCTAAATCATTTGAACAAAAATTAAATAAACAACCTTTTTCATGATAAAACCTTTAGCAATTTAACATCAAACTCCAAAAGAAATAGTTTTCATGAAGACTTATCTCTAGCATTCAAATATGTATACTCTTGTCAATACGTAATTTTGATAAAAACTTATAACATTTACCTCGAGTATCATTTTGCCAACAAGATTTAAAATATTTTTTTTTATAAAACGGCATGACACAACATATGAACCATAATATTTAGTACATGGAGACATCCGTACTTGTTTGTCCCCACAAGCACGAAAGCACACTTGCAAACAACTTAAGTATTAACTTGAAATATGCTTTCAGAGAAAGTTCCTCAAGAAGAGTAAGTTTTAATCAACTTAACTCGCTTTCACTTTATTAACTTTTAAAAGTTTTCAATCCTCTTCCATCAGTCGATATCCAAAATTAGATATCCTAATTACATCAACATATGACCTAAGATATTAATCAATATCCATATATAGCTCATAAATTGGCTACAAGCCTTCAACAACTCAAAGCGCCAAATAGATTTACAAGCTAGACCATTCAACTTCATCCTTATATTTATGTCACGCCCCGAACCTGGGGGCGAAACCGGCACCCGATGCTTTTCTATCCTTGCATACCAACTTGCGATTAAGGGCTTCTGAACATATAATATCACACTTTGGCCGCGGGTTACATTGCCAGACAATTGCAAATACTGACTAAACATCAATATAATGTTGGGCCGACAAGGCCGTCATAACTACTACAGCTGGCAAACCAACAAAATATACATAAAATACCTACAAGCCCAACATACTGGGCTAACTGATAGGATATGTCAACAAGCCTCTACTGATAGATATACTCATCGGAATAGGGCCACAGTCTACTCATAACATATATATACATATATATATACAAGATATACATAAAGCTCTACACCCGGCAACTCCGAAGGGTATGGAGCTTACCAATCAAGCTGAACTCGGGCAACACCTAATGAGGAGGTCTACCCATCTGTCTTTCTGAACCTGCACACATGAAATGCAGCGCCCCCAGAAAAGGAAAATCAGTACGAAATAATGTACCGAGTATGTAAGGCAATATACTGAAAGCTGAAACTGAACTGATAATATAATAACTGCAAGTAGCTGGAAGTCAAATATAATCTGAAGATATGCTTACCTGCTGATACTGACTCAACTCTCCCAATATAGTAAGTAAAATAGTTGTCCGGCCCTGTAAGCCTCGGTATACATATATAACTGCTCTGTTGTAGTAGGCTCGCTCATAGGCGCTCGGCCATACTAGGCTCTGTATCTCGACCAACTGGGCTCGCTCATATGCGCTCGGCCATAGTAGGCTCGGTATGTAACTTACCATCTGATCAGAGGTTTCCCAATAGGGGCCTGCCCATCAATTATAGCTCGATGGTAATGAAAATACTTTAATACTGTATATATAGAAATTCTCTTTTCTCTTGACTGGAGGAAGAAAATAGTCAACTAAATATGCAGTCACGATAAGAAGAATACGATAACTTACAACACTAGAAAATATATATAATTTGCGAGACTAGTAAAATATACGTAAATTCCGTGATATGAATTTTTCTTTATGCCTCGTTATCAAACTTGTATAATTATAAGATCATGCTAAAATGAAGGAAGGGATTAGCCTTAATATACCTGTTTATGCAAAATTCTTGAACGAAATTTATACTGGATTCCTTGAAATTGGAACGAACTCGTTCTGTTTCTAACGTTCTTGTATACTAAAAGCAGAAATGGATTTAATCCTAATTATTGAACTTTGAAAGTTTGCTTCTGCTTCTATTGTTTTGTGAATTCAAAGAATGGATTTAAGCTATCCAAAAACGGATTTTAGCTAAAACAATTCCAACAGTTTTTTTTGAAGTTTCTGTTTTTAGTTTGGCACTTTCAGAATGGATTAAATGTTATACCAATATTCAAGACTTATCTTAAGTCAATAAAGCCTTTCTATTAAAATGACTCATCCTAATGAGTCTTGTAGTAACTTTACACGTTACTTGTCATGCGACACATATGACTATGAGTCATATGGTGGCACACTGCCACGTGGGGAGTAGGGGTGGGTTATTTTGTTAATTTTTTATTCACTTATTAGTTAATCGGGTAATGTCCCGTTACCCGATAATTAACCAATTACCCGCATAATTTAAAAATTATCACAAATTACTTAAAATTCTATTTATTTTTAAAATACTTCATATATGCTTTATATATGATACTACCATGGTCATATGGTATCTTGCATGGTACTAGTTTATAATTATCGGGTCTTATCGCTCGACCTGTATTTTATTCCAGATTGTCCACTTTCAACGTAACTCGTTTCCTTTAGTTAGTGTATTCCTTTATCCTTTGTAACACTTATTCATCGCTTGCTATAAATAGCGTAAGCACGTTAACGTCAAGATGATCTCATCCCCGAGTCTACGTAGGTTAACTGAAAACAAATTTTTAACGTACGAAAAAGCGAGATGTAACATCCTTCCCCCTTAGAAACATTCATCCTCGAATGTTCAACTCCCCATGATCCATATAACTTTAGCAGGGTTGCCTTTGTAACGACACTACTACCAACTCTTCCTGTAGATGCTTAATAACCCAAAGCCACACCGGATCACAATTATGAATAATGACAATGGCCTAACACGACGAACAATAATAACCAACACAAGAATTTATACACATACCTTATGATTATGACGTCTCAATCGGACCCTTCTCTGGAGGAGAAAATAGGTAGGTATATCTAGACTTCATGTTTCCCCTGGCCTCCCAAGTCATTTCTTTCAGATTGTTGTTCCTCCAAAGTACTTTCACGGAGGCTATCTCCTTATTCCGCAACTTACAGATTTGTCGGTCTAATATGGCAACCGAAATGTCCTCATATGAAAAGTCCTCTGTAATCTGTATATCACCCGTGGGCACCACTTGGGTAGGATCGCCAATGCACTTCTTTAACATAGATACGTGAAAAACTAGATGGACATGCTCAAATTCTGAGGGCAATTCTAACTCATAAGCTACTTGGCCCACTCTCCAAATGAACCTATAAGGCCCAGTATACCGTGGGATTAGTTTGCCTTCCTTTCTAAACCTCCTGACAACTTTCATCGGTGATACCTTTTTGGAATACCCAGTCGTCCACCTGAAATTCCGAGTCTCATCGTCGATTATCCGCATAAGCCTATTGACGGCTTTGAGCTGGCAATAGCCTTTCCTGTATAAGCTTAAAATCTTGCATCGTATCTACTATTTCTTTCATGTCCTCCCTTCCACATAGGTATAATTCCCGTCCATTACTTGAAGCCCTATTATAATATTTCCACCTCTGGTACATATACAATCCGGTGGGAGCTTCGTACTGACTTCCTATGAGGCTAATACTCCTTCTAACTAGCTTCCTTATAGAACCATTATAGATTATGGCTGTTGTGTTATATCTCTTGAACATCTGATATTAAGAGTGATTATGTCATGTTCTCAAGCACAAATTCTATAATTTTTCTAGGTCCAATGATCAGACTCCTGATTTACTTGGGTGATGTAATTCTTTAGTTTCCTCTCCCTTCTGATCAGCCTTTATGTAGGCTTAAGCTATCTTCCGATCTGTGGCTCATAGTATCAGTTATTACCTTAGCCTTTCATGGGCGTTATGGAATATCCATGATATAATATTCTAACAATTTAATTCTTTGTCTATGCCCTGGGCTCAATTCTTTCTTTTAACTTATACCGGAGTCTTCTATGGTTGTATGATTGTCAACAAATATGCTGCCTGGATAATGCTTCAGAATCTTGAGTGTATCCATGACGTACTAACTCTGGATCATTGATCGAATAATTATTTTGTTCCATCTTAGCTTTCTTTCAACGTAAGCTATTACTTTTTCTGGTCTTTTTGCCCCTTGTTGCGTCCATACTTAGCTTATCTTAGTGCCCACACTTGCTAGAGTTTATGATCTCGAATATTACTTTTAATTCTAACTTCCCAATCATTAGCCACGGTAGGTGCCATTTTCCTTTTGAATGCTTACAATGTTGTTGCGAGATTATTGTTACACGACCATTTCCTCTTTAAGTCGTTGTGCTTAGATTGAAACATTCTTTCTTATCTCCTCAGGTAGTCTTTCGTTGTAGTACTTAGGGAGAACCCTTGACTCTCGTAAGGTTATGAGCTTATTACGGACCTTTTCCATGTCCTTACTTGCCTATAATCATCTGTAGTTGCTTACTTCCATGCCCTTGTGCTTGTATGATTGCTTCTAAACTGATATTTTGATTACCTTCCCAGTGGCACTTTCTTTTATACCCGTAATACTCATACAGTACCTTTAACTACCCCGACTCTTCTTTGAATATATCTCAATTACTATAATAATATTCTTTGAGGCTGAATTCTCTATGTTGGGTTCTACTATGTTTATCTTACACAATCTGATGACTCATCTGTAACCTCCCGTTTATCCATAACTGGGATCTTCTTGACCAATTACTAACTACTCGTTGGCCCATTCTCATATCAATATTCCTCATAATCTTTCTAGGATTATTTCCTTTGTCTTAACTTACGTCTCGCACTGGATCCTTATTTATTAATAACAGCTCGGGAAAAAACCTTTGCTTCCTCTCTTTAACGTCGTTCTTGCACAATATTCTTGAATCGTAGTGTATCTGTAAGATTTGGATAAGTGCCATCTCATTCCTCTTTCATTTATCGCATTCTTCCTTTACGATTCCATAGTCACTAGAACTACTTAATTATGACTTAATGTTACATCACTCCATATTCCTCCATTTAGGGGTGTACTAAGAGCTGAAGCCACGAGGATATACCTATATATGTTTTACCTCTTCATCTTTGGCGTCGTTTCTCAACATCAATGATCCTTACTCGCCTTGCGGCAATCCTTCTGTACCAAGGATGAAATATTCCCTTACTCGCGAGGGTGACACTTAATGTAATCGGTACATACAGTCCCTTAAGTTTAACTTTGCTAACATTGCTTGCTTTAGGGAAGCGTCTTCCTGAACGACCATTCTCTGAATTTCTCATGAATCTTCTTCTATTATCCGCCCTATTATTGCCGGAACACGATCTGAAATTCTTATGATGCTGACTATTATCAATCAGTCAGCCCCTAATTCATATTTAGTTTATCTGATTCACCAGTCCATATTAATTCCTATTACTCTGGGGCCTAACTTTTCCTCTTGGTAATCACGCTGTAGTTGCGAACTTATTTCTCGAAATGAGTATATGACTTTATGGCGTATATTCTTTTATTGTCTCAAGGCCTATCATCTTTTGTCTTTCCCTTCACTTGACTGTAAACTCTGTAATACTGTCATCATTTTTTTGACCTACTGTTATCATATGTGTATCATATCTTACTCATAATGCTTCATTAACTCTCTTCTTATCTCCCACTAATTATCTATGTCTACTACTTTACTCTAAAAACTCGAACAATACATTCTTTTGCTTTTGGCTCCCCTTGCTTCATCCCATGGATCTTTCAATTGCCTAACATTCTTTCTTTACTGGGGGCGAGAGCCACACTAAGGTAATATTTATTCCTTCAAGGCTTCCAGTGCTCATATCTAGCTTTAATATTTTAGGATGCACCATCTAGGTGTCTCACGAGGAGATCTGCTATCCTTCGGAAATGTCAACTAACACAAATAATTCACCCATCATATCTTCTTATACTACTTCTATTAATCCCCATAGGGCATATCTGGAATGGGTGCGACCAATTGTATATACCTCTTACTATTGAATATAACTCAAAAATCTTCTGTTCCTCTGCCTCAATTATAAACGTTGTTAAACTTCATTAATTAGGTGTTTCGTACCCTTCTTCATCTTGCTTCTTCTACTTGTTGAAACTTGTATTTTTCTTCTTAATCTCACATTGTCTTTCACCATAAAGATGGATAGATATTCTTGCCCTAAGGCTTCTTTTCAGGAAGCTTACACCTTTCAGTATACACATGATCTGCTAAAGACCTCACATTTACTTATCGTAAGCACCATACAAAAATCCAATTCCTCTCACTCAGCTTTTCCACAACTATCTCTCTTTCCAACCTTCTTTCCAAATGTAGGTATCATCTTATTACGAATATTAAAAAAATCTCGGAATTTTAATTCTTATAAGTGAGCTCTACCACACGATCTAGAGTAAGAAAAAGAGTGACAATCCTAAATGCCCTGTAGCCTCTTACTTATAAGTGTGGTGTATGACACACTCATAAAGAAGACTCTACTAGACACGGCTTGTAAAATTCCTAGGACAGAAATGCTCTGGGGGGGCGAGACCGGCACCCGGTGCCTCATCTATCCTTGCGTACCAACTTGTGACTAAGGGATTCTGAACATATAATGTCACACTTTGGTCGTGGGCTACATTGCCAAACAATTGCAAATACTGACGAGACATCAATATAATGTCGGGCCGACACGGCCGTCACAACTACTACAGCTGGCAAACCAACAAAATATACATAAAAGGCCTACAAGCCCAACATACTGCACTAACTGACAGGATATGTCTACTGTCACGGCCCATTTCCACAATAGGTCATGAGGGCGCCTGACACTCTTGTCAGGCAAGCCAATGCGGAAACATTACTAGAATTCTTATGTTGCTTCTAAGTAGAAATAAGTGGAATAAACACCAAACTTGAAATTTAAACCAGAATGACGAAATACTGTAAATAATATAAGTACACAACCCCAAAATAATCGTCTACCAAGGTGTGTGCCAGACCCGGTGTCACAAGCTACGGACAACTAGTAGAATACACATCCAAAAGAATATCATACTATCCTACTGTCTGAATCAGAATAGACAGAAAATAAAAGTACAAAGGAAGGACTTATTTGGCTGCGGATCGACATGGAGGGAGAAAAAGCTCAGTGTAGAAGTCCCAAGTCCGCTCACGGGCGCACACCAGTTTGATAACCAGATTCACCTACCTCAGATCTTGTACATTTAAGTACAGAAGTATAGTATGAGTACATAAATAATATGTACTCAGTAAGTATCCCGCCTAATCTCGAAGAAGTAGAGATGAGAGGTCGACTTGATACTCACTAGGGTCAACAATATTTTAAAGTATAATATCATCAATAAAGAATTACTAATAAGCAACAGTTTATAACAAGGTATATAGGTTCTGTCCTCACAATATTTCTAATTAACCATTTACTTTCATTACAATTATCAATTTATATCGGGCCAAGAAAAGGCAATATCAACATTTAGCAATCTCAGGCAAACAATGTAAGCATGCGCAATTATGCCGAGGCGGCGGCTCGATACAATGGAAATAAACTGTGCACTTGCCGAGGGTCGACGGCGCGCCTATAGATGCATCTATTCATACCGAGGCGATCGGCTCGATCCACAAATAAGAAGAAATATCAAGTATACACACAAGGCATGTCAATAGTCAATAATACCAAGCAATACTTCAACAATTATCCTAGTACGTTCTTATTCCCTTTTTAAATCTCTAGCATATCCTAAGTGTTCGTATTAACAAGATAATATATAGAGTCATATAAAATAAGCATGATGTGGGTCCTAAACTACCCGGACAATTAACATAGTAGTAGTTACGCACGGACTCTCGTCACCTAGCGCGTGCGTAGCCCCCGTATTTAGCAACAATTACTCAATTATTAATCCTATGCGGACAATTCCTTCTTACAAGTTTAGAAAGGAGACTCGCCTCGCTCCAAAGCGCACTTCCAATATCAAAAACAAGTCCAAGCCCTCAAGTCGGAGCCAAACGATCACAAACTAGTTAAAGGAAGTAAGAACTAGTCAATCTAAGTTTACAAGATCGAATTCTAGCTATTTAAGCCATTTCCCAACCTTTTTCACAAGTTTCCTAAATTCCGACCTCGGGCCCACGTGCCCGGATTCCGAGATTTTTCGAATGAAGTTGTTCTCTACAACTTAAGGATCAATAATATATCATTTCTAGTTCATTACACATCAAATTACATGATTAAATCTTAGTTTTATTAAAACCCTAGGTCTAACTCTAACCCTTGATTTTACTTGGTTTTTTAGTGTTTAATCTACCTAATGTACATGTATTTAAATTAAGGATGAATGGGAATTACTTACCTTACAATGTTATGTTGAAACCCTCTCTTTGGAAGCACCCAAATCTCCCAAGTGTAGAGTTGTGAATGAAATAAATGGCTTTGAGTTCGAATTAAATGAACTCTTTGCCCCAGCGATTTCCGCTTCTGCGGTACCATGACCGCTCCTGCGGAAGCTGCTTCTACGGCGAATTTTTGCTTAGGCGGAACCGCTTCTGCAGTTTCATGACCACTTTTGCGGTTTTCCCTAGGCCTGCCCTTGGCCGCTACTGCGAAGGCCTGACCGCATCTGCGGTCCCGCTTCTGTGGTCCTAGAACCGCATATGCGGTTATGACGAAGCAGCAGTTCAGCCTCTTCTTCAATTTGTAACTTCACTCGATCCTCGATCGTTTGATGCTCGGGCCCCCCGAGCCCCGCCCGAATATACCGACAAGTCTGAAATTACGAGGCGGACCTATTCGAACCCTCGGATCACTCAAAACAATGCTAAATCTAGGGAATCACATCCTAACACCAACTGGATCAAACTATTGAACTTCAAGTTCTTAATTCTCTTCTAACGGATCAAAACGCCCTTAAACTACTCGGATTGACACCAAATTTTACGGGTAAGTCTTAACTGATATTTCGGACCTGTACCAAGTTTCGGAACCAAAATTCGAGCCCGACACCTAGGAAATCAATGAATACTTAGTTTCTTTAATTCTTTAAAACTTCAATTTAACAATTTCACATAAAAATTCATTACTCGAGCTAGGGACCTCGAAATTCGATTCCGGACATACGCCTAGGTCCCTTATTTTCCCACGGACCCTCCGGGACCGTCAAATCACAAATTTGGGTCCATTTCCCAAGAAAGTTGACCGAAGTCAAACTTGGCCTTTTAAGAAAATCTTAAAAAAGAAAATGGACATATTTTCACTCAAAACTCTTCCAACTCCCGAACCAATCACCCCCGCAAGTTATAAATTAGCTAAAGCAAGTATGGGAGGCTTTATTTAGGGGAACGAGGTTCTAGAACGCAAAATGACCAGTCGGGTCGTTACATTCTCCACCTCTTAAACAAACGTTCTTCCTCGAACGGATATAGAAAAGTGCCTGGACTGCTGAATAGGTGGGGATATCTGCTCCGCATGTCCTCCTCGGACTCCCAGGTCGCCTCCTCAACCGGTTGGCCCCTCCATTGGACCCTCAACACAGAAATCTTCTTGGACCTCAACTGGCGATCTTGTCCATCAATAATGGCAACTAACTCCTCCTCGTAGCCCAAGCTCTCATCTAACTGAATGGTACTGAAGTCCAACACATGAGATAGGTCGGCATGATACTTCTGAAGCATCGATACATGAAAAACTTATGAACTCCCGATAAACTGGGAGGTAAAGCAAGCTCATAGGAAACCTCTCCAACTCGCCTCAACACCTCAATTGGACTAATAAACCTTGGGCTTAGCTTGCCCTTCTTCCCGAACCTCATAATGCCCTTCATCGAAGAGACTTTCAAGAGAACCTTCTTGCCAATCATGAATGATACATCACGCGCCTTCTGATCCGCATAACTCTTTTGTCTGGACTAAGCTGTGCGGAGCCTCTCCTGAATCAACTTTACCTTATCCAAGGCATCCTGTACCAAATCTGTACCAAGCAACTTAGCCTCACCAGGCTCAAACCACCTGATAGGAGAACGACAACGTCGACCATATAAAGCCTCATATGGGGCCATCTCGATGATGGACTGGTAGTTGTTGTTGTATGCAAACTCCACTAAGGGCAATAACTTATCCCACTGCCCTCCAAAGTCGATCACACATGCTCTAAGCATTTCCTCCAAGATCTGAACTGTCCGCTCCGACGGCCCCTCGGTCTAAGGATGGAATGTTATGCTAAGCTCTACACGAGTCCCCAACTCACTCTGAACGGCTCTCTAGAAATGGGAAGTGAACTGAGGGCCTCTGTCTGATATGATGGAAACCAGCACACCGTGCAATCGGACTATCTCCCGAATATAAATCTGAGCATATCTCCACTGTATAGGTAGTCGCCACAGGAATGAAATGGGCTGACTTAGTCAACCTATCCACAATGACCCACACTGAATCAACCTTCCGCAAAGTCCGTGGCAACCCAACTACGAAATCCATAGTGATGCGCTCCCACTTCCACTCCAGAATGGGCATCTGCTGAAGTAGGCCACCTGGCCTCTAGTGCTCATACTTGACCTGCTAGCAATTTAGACATTTAGCTACATACTCCGCGATGTCCTTCTTCATCCTTCGCCACCAAAAGTGCTGCCTCAAATCACGATACATCTTTGTGGCACCCGGATGAATGGAATACCTCAAACTGTGGGCCTTCTCTAGAATCCTCTCCCTAAGACCGTCAACATTAGGAACACATATACGGCCCTAAAGCCGCAACACACCATCCTCGCCAAATAGAAACCTCCTTGGCACCTCCCTGATGTACCGTCTCTCTGAGAACCTCCAAATATGGATCATTGTACTGTCGGGCCTTAATCTCTCCTAATAACGAGGACTGAGCAACCACACATGCTAGAATCCGGCTGGACTCTGAAATATCCAACCTCACAAGTCTGTTAGCTAAGGACTGGATTTCCAAAGCTAGGGGCCTCTCCTCCGCTGGAATGAATGCGAAACTACCCATACTCTCCGCCTTCCTGCTCAAGGCATCCGCGACCACATTCGCCTTGCCCGGATGATAAAGAATGGTAATGTCATAATCCTTTAGTAACTTAAGCCACATGCACTGCCTCAAATTAAGGTCCCTCTACATGAACAAATGCTATAAGCTACGGTGATCGGTATAAACCTCACAAGGCACCCCATACAAATAGTTCCTCCATATCTTTAGAGCATGAACAATCGCTGTCAACTCTAGATCGTGCACAGGATAATTCTTATCATGAATCTTCAGTTGACTTGAAGCATATACAATAACTCGCCCCTCCTGCATCAGCACACATCTCAAGCCGACACGTGAAGCGTCGCAATATGCAGTATACATCCCTGTACCGGAAGGCAATACAAGAATTGGTGCCGTAGTCAAAGCAGTCTTGAGCTTCTGAAAGCTCTCCTCACAATCATCGGACCAATGGAATGGAGCACCATTCTGGGTCAATTTGGTCAAAGGTGATGCAATGGATGAAAATCCATGCACAAATCGCCGATAATAACCTGCTAATCCTAGAAAACTCCTGATATCGGTCATTGAAGTGGGACGTGGCCAACTCTGAACTGCCTCAATCTTCTTGGGATCC
Source organism: Nicotiana glauca (assembly GCA_026770625.1). Classification (NCBI taxonomy): domain Eukaryota; kingdom Viridiplantae; phylum Streptophyta; class Magnoliopsida; order Solanales; family Solanaceae; genus Nicotiana; species Nicotiana glauca. Next base: position 38,686 of record MU753685.1, read on the forward strand.
ACCTTAATACCCTCTCCTGACACAACATGCCCCACGAATGCCATTGACTCAAGACAAAACTCACACTTGGAGAACTTAGCATATAGCTTCTTCTCTCGCAAGGTCTGAAGCACTACTCTCAAATGCTGCTCATGCTCACCCAAGCTACGTGAGTATATCAAGATGTCGTCAATGAAGACGATAACAAACGAATCAATATAAGGCCTAAATACTCGATTTATCAGATCTATAAATGCCGCCTGGGCATTAGTCAAGCAGAAGGACATCACCAGAAACTCATAGTGGCCATATCTAGTCCTGAATGCAGTCTTCGAAACATCCGAGTCCCGAATCTTCAGCTGATGATACCCTGACCTCAGGTCAATCTTAGAGAACACCCTAGCTCCCTGCAGCTGGTCGAACAAATCATCAATACGAGGAAACGAGTACTTGTTCTTGATGGTGACCTTGTTCAACTGGCGGTAATTAATGCACATCCGCATGGTCCCATCCTTCTTCTTCATAAATAGCACTAGCATGCCCCAAGGCGATACACTGAGCCTGACAAATCCCTTTGCTAACAACTCCTCTAGCTGCTCCTTCAACTCCTTAGGAGCTATACGATATGGTGGAATAGATATAGGCTGAGTGCCCGGATCCAAATCAATACAAAAATCAATATCACGATCCGGAGGCATGCCAGGAAGATCAGAAGGAAAAACATCGACGAACTCTCGAACTACTGGCACTGAATCAATCGTCAGAGACTCTGCGGTGATGTCTCGGGCATAAGCTAGATAGGCCAGACACCCCTTCTCGACAATGTGTCGAGCCTTCAGGAAAGAAATAACCCTGCTAGGCATATCAACTGTGGAACCCTTCCACTCCAACTCTGGCGATCCTGGCATCACTAGTGAAACAGTCTTGGCATGGCAATCAAGGATGGCGTGATATGGGAATAACCAATCCATGCCCAGGATGACCTCAAAATCAATCACATCAAGCAACAGAAGATCTGCTCTAGTCTCGAAATCACAGAAAGTAACCACACAGGACTGGTAGATCTGATCCACAACCACAGAATCACCCACAGAAGTAGATACACGAACAGGAGTGCCCAAAGGCTCAAGAGGAATAACCAGGAAACGAGCAAATAGAGATGATACATAAGAGTAAGTAGACCCTGGATCAAATAATACTGAAGTATCTCTACCACTGACGAAAATAATACCTGTGATGACGGCATCTGAGGCCAATACATCTGTCCTGGCTGGAAGAGCATAGAACCTAGCTGGAGCGCCGGCTATCTGGCCTCCATCTGACTGAGTAGTAGTTGGCTGACCTCTCCCTTTCTGGCCTCTACCTCTAGGACAACCTCTACGCGTCTGCTCTCCACCTCTAGGTGGTTGGGCAACCGGTGCTGAAATCATGGGCTGCTGACCCTGCTGCACTGCCTTACCCCGAAGTCTGGGTCAGTATCTCCTCATATGACCGGGATCTCCGCACTCAAAACAACGACACGGGGCGGTGACCTACGGCCCTGATGGCTGACCCTGATGACCCATAGACCCGCTGGAAGAAGCCTGAATAGCCGGTGGATGACATGAACCCTCTGGCATGGCACTGAAGTAGGGATCAAGAGGACCCTGAATAGATGGCGGGCGGTAGGAACTCTCTAGCATAGCACTGAAATAGAGGCGCGCAGGAGCCCCCCGGGAAGGAGGTGGTGCTGAAACTGGAGGCCTACTAGGCTGGCCCCTCGCAAACTGACCCCTTCCCCTAGCTGGGGCACCTTGAAACTCACCGGAGAACCTAGATCTCTTATCTTGTTGTATCTGCTCTCTACCCCTCTGGCGATATCCCTCAATCCGGCGGGCAATCGCGACCACTAGCTGGTACTCTGTACCCATCTCCACCTCCCAGGCCATACCAAATTGAATACCGGGCTACAATCCAGCGACAAACCTCTACACTCTCTCTAACTCTGTAGGAAGTATCATAAGTTCATGGCGGGAAAACTCGAAAACCTCGCCTCATAGTTAGTCACAGACATCTGACCCTACTCAAGGTGCTAAAACTGATACTGCAGCTCCTCCCTCTCAGAGGGTGGGATGTACCTATCCAAGAACAACTGTACGAACTGACCCAAAGTGATGGGAGGAGAACTCGCTGGCCTACCAAGAACATAGGACTGCCACCATATACGGGCCCTGGCCTCGAGCTGAAAAGTAGTAAAGTCAACTTCATGTGACTCCAATATCCTCATGTTGTGTAGTCTATCCCTGCACCTGTCAATGAAATCCTGGGCATCCTCATGACACTGACCCCCAAAGACTGGGGGTGAAGCCTGGTCCATCTGTCCAATAACTTTTGTGGATCAGCCTCCATAGCTGGCCTGGGCTGGGGTGCCACTGCAGCAACTGGCTGAGCCCCATTAGCGGGTAGTGCACCCGGAGTCTGATACACTGCAGATGCGTGACCTGGAGCCTAAGCAGTAGGGGTCTGGGCTCCCCCTCCTGCCTGTGAAGTAGCTAGGTCTTCTGGAAATAAACTAGTCTGAATCATAGTGTCCATGAACCATAGCATGCGGCCCATGACCTCCTAAAATCCCGGTGCTATCATGAAATCTGCCGAGGTAGGCTCAGCTGCGGGCACCTCGCCCTGCTCCTCAATAATAGGATCCCCCATAGGATCTACTGGTGGAGCAATTGAAATGGCTTTGGGACACCCTCGTCCCCTATCACGGGCCGGTGCCCTCCTCCGGCCTCTACCTCGGCCTCTAGCAATGGGGGGAGCAGCTCCTCCCGGGTCCGGAACATCAGCGGTACGAGTCCTCACCAACTGTGAGAGAATAAAAGAGGGAAATTTAGTACACTATGCACTGCACGACAGGAAATGAATAAAGAGTAGTCTTACCTAATACCCTATAGCCTCTCGAAGATAAATACAAATGTCTCCAAACCGATCAACAAGACTCTATCAGATTTGCCCATAACTCGTGAGACCTACATGAACCTCGTGCTCTAATACCATGTTGTCACGACCTATTTCCAAAATAGGTCATAAGGGCGCCTGACACCCCTGTCAGGCAAGCCAATGCGGAAATATTACTAGAATTCTTATGTTGCTTCTAAGTAAAAATAAGTGGAATAAACACTTAACTTGAAATTTAAACCAGAAGGAAAAAATACCGTAACTAATATAAGTATACAACCCCAAAATAATCGTCTACCAAGGTGTGTGCCAGAACCTGGTGTGACAAGCTACGAGCAACTAGTAGAATACACATCCAAAAGAATATCATACTATCCTACTGTCTGAATCTGAATAGATAGAAAATAAAAGTACAATGGAAGGACTTCTTCGACTGTGAATCGACATGGAGGGAGAAGCCGCTCACCGTAGAAGTCCCAAGTCCGCTCACGTGCGCACACTAGTATGATAATCAGATCCACCTGCCTCAGATCCTGTACATTTAAGTACAGAAGTGTAGTATGAGTACATAAACAATATGTACCTAGTAAGTATCCCGTCTAATCTCGAAGAAGTAGAGACGAGAGGTTGACTTGATACTCACTAGGGTCAACAATATTTCAAAGTATACTATCATCAATAAAGAATTACTAATAAGCAATAGTTTATAACAAGGTATATAGGTTCTATCCTCACAATATTTCTAATTAACCATTTACTTCCATTACAATTATAAATTTATATCGGGCTAAGAAAAGGCAATATAAACATTTAGCAATCTCAGGAAAACAATGTAAGCATGCGTAATTATGCCGAGGCGGCAGCCCGATCCAACGGAAATAAATTGTGCACTGGCCGAGGGTTGACGGCACGCTTATAGATGCATCTATTCATACCGAGGCGATCGGCCCGATCCATAAATAAGAAGAAACATCAAATATACACATAAGGCATGTTAATAGTCAATAATACCAAGCAAGACTTCAACAATTATACTAGTACGTTCTTATTCCCTTTTTAAGTCTGTAGCATATCCTAAGTGTTTGTATTAACAAGATAATATAGAGAGTCATATAAAATAAGCATGATGTGGGCCCTAAACTACAGGGATAATTAACATAGTAGTAGCTACGCACGGACTCTCGTCACCTAGCGCGTGCGCAGTCCCCGTATTTATCAACAATTACTCAATTATTAATCCTATTAGGACAATTCCCTCTTACAAGGTTAGAAAGGAGACTCGCCTCGCTCCAAAGCGCACTTCCAATGTCAAAAACAAGTCCAAGTTCTCAAGTCGGAGCCAAACGTTCACAAACTAGTTAAAGGAAGTAAGAACTAGTCAATATAAGTTTACAAGATCGAATTCTAGCTATTTAAGCCATTTTCCAACCCTTTTCACAAGTTTCCTAAATTCCGACCACGGGCCCACATGCTCGGATTTCAAGATTTTTCAAAGGAAGTTGTTATCTACAACCTAAGGATCGATAATATATCATTTCTAGTTCATTACTTAGAAAATTACATGATTAAATCTTAGTTTTATTAAAATCCTAGGTCTAACTCTAATCCTTGATTTTACTTGGTTTTTTAATATTTAATCTGCCTAATATACATGTATTTAAACTAAGGATGAATGAGAATTACTTACCTTACAATGTTATGTTGAAACCCTCTCTTTGGAAGCACTCAAATCACCCAAGTGTGGAGCTGTAAATGAAATAAATGGATTTGAATTCGAATTAAATGAACTCTCTACCTCAGCGATTTCCGCTTCTGCGGTGCCATGACCACTCCTGCGGAAGCCGCTTCTGCGGCTTTGGGCCGCTTCTGCGGTTCTAACCCAATTTGGCTGGACCGCTTCTGCGGTCGAATTTTTGCTTAGGCGGAACCGCTTCTACGGTTTTCCCTGGGCCTGCCCTTGGCTGCTTCTGCGAAGGCCTGACCGCATCTGCGGTCCCGCTTTGGAGATGCGGTTATGACAGAAGCAGCAGTTCAGCCTCTTCTTCAATTTTTAACTTCACTCGAGCCTCAATCGTTTGACGCTCGGGGATCCCGAGCTGCGCCCGAACATACCGACAAGTCTGAAATCACGAGGCGGACCTACTTGAACCTTCGGATCACTCAAAACAACGCTAAATCTATGAAATCACGTCCTAAAACCAAATGGATCAAACTATTGAACTTCAAGTTCTTAATTCTCTTCTAACGGGTCAAAATATCCTTAAACTACTCGGATTGATACCACATTTTACAGGTAAGTTTTAACTGATATTTCGGACCTGTACCAAGTTTCGGAACCAAAATCCAAGCCCGGTACCAAGGAAATCAATGAATACTTAGTTTCTTTAATTCTTTAAAACTTTAATTTTTTCACATAAAAATTTATTGCTCGGGCTAGGGACATCGGAATTCGATTCTGGACATACGCCCAGGTCCTATATTTTCCGACGGACCCTCTGAAACCGTCAAATCACGAATTTGGATCCGTTTCCCAAGAAAGTTGACCGAAGTCAAACTTGGCCTTTTAAGAAAATCTTAAAGAAGCAAATGAACATATTTTTACTCAAAACTCTTCCAACTCTCGAACTAATCGCTCTCGCAAGTCGTAAATTAGCTAAAGCAAGTACGAGAGGCTTTATTTAGGGAAACGGGGTTCTAGAACACAAAATGACCAGTTGGGTCGTTACATCTACAAGCATCTACTGATGAATATACTGTGATCAGAACAGAGCCACAGTCTACTCATAACATATGTATGTATGTGTATATATATATATATATATATATAAAGCTCTAGACTCGGCAACTCCGAAGGGTATGGAGCTTACCGATCAAGTTGAACTCGGGCAACACCTAATGAGGAGGTCTACCCATCTGTCTGTCCGAACCTGCACGCATGAAATGCAGCGCCCCCAGAAAAGGGACATCAGTACGAAATAATGTACCGAGTATGTAAAGCAATATACTGAAAGTTGAAACTGAACTGATAATATAATAACTGGAAGTCAAAGATAATCTGAAGATATGCTTACCAGCTGATACTGACTCAACTCTCTCAATATAGTAAGTAAAATAGTTGTCTGGCCCTATAAGGCTCGGTATACATATATAATTATTCTGTCGTAGTAGGCTCGCTCATAGGTACTCGGCCACACTAGGCTCTGTATCTCGACCAACTGGGCTCGCTCATATTCGCTCGGCCACATTAGGCCCGGTATATAATTTACCATCTGATTAGAGGTTGCCCAATAGGGCCTGCCCATCGATTATAGCTCGATGGTAATGAAAATATTTTAATACTGTATATATATAAATTCTCTGCTCTCTTGATTGGAGGAAGGAAATATATAACTAAATATGCAGTGCCGATAAGAAGAATACGATAACTTACAAAACTAGGAAAATATATGTAATTTGCGAGACTAGCAAAATATATGTAATTTGCAAGACTAGCAAAATATACGTAAATTCCGGGATATGAATTTTCTTTTATGCCTCATTATCAAACTTGTATAATTATGAGATCATGCTAAAACGAAGAAAGGTTTTAGCCTTAACATACTTGTTTCTGCAAAATTCTTGAACGAAATTTATACTGGATTCCTTGAAATTGGAAGCCTCGTTCTGTTTCTAACGTTCTTGTATACTAAAAGCAGAAATGGATTTAATCCTAAATGTTGAACTTTGAAACTTTGCTTCTGCTTCTATTGTTTCGTGAATTCAAAGAATGGATTTAAGCTATGCAAAGAATGGATTTTAGCTTTAAAAAAATCCCAACGTTTTTTTTTTTGAAGTTGGTTTGAAGTTTATGTTTTTAGTTTGGCACTTTCAGAGAGGATTAAATGTTATCCCAATGTTCAAGACTTATCTTAAGTCAATAAAGCCTTTCTATTAAAATGACTCATCCTAATGAGTCTTGTAGTAACTTTACATGTTACTTGTCAAGCAACACATATGACTATGAGTCATATGGTGGCACACTGCCACGTGGGGAGTAGGGGTGAGTTATTTTATTAATTTTTTATCCCCTTATTAGTTAACCGGGTAATGTCCCGTTACCCGATAATTAATCAATTACTCGCATAATTTAAAAATTATCACAAATTACTTAAAATTTTATTTATTTTTAAAATACTTCATATATACTTTATATATGATACTACCGTGGTCATATGATACCTTGCATGGTACTAGTTCATAATTATCGGGTATTATCGTTTGACCCGTATTTTATTCCAAAGTGTCTACTTTCAACGTAACTCGTTTCCTTTAATTCGTGTATCCCTTTATCCTTCATAACACTTATTCATCTTTTGCTATAAATAGCGTATGTATGTTAGCATCAAGATGATCTCATCCCCGAATCTACGTCGGTTAATTGAAAATAAAATTTTAACGTACGAAAATGTGAGATTAACAATTTAATACCCATTTGAAGTTTAATAATACTACATAAATTGTCCAATGCCACCAATTTACTATTCATCATCTTCCATAATTAAAACTTGCACGATATACAATTCTAATGATTACTTAGTTGATCACTTCCATCTTTTGCTAACAAATAATTTCATAGGTTCATTGTATTCAATCAATTTCATCGTCAAGATTCACCATTTATCTTCTCTCTTATTTTCTCAAAAGTACTATTTTTGCCATGAACTAGAGTTTCATAATCCAATCTTTCAACCAATAAAATTTGTAACAAATACTTTAGATACTTCTATCTACTCATAATAAACGAGGGAATGTCGAGAATTTGAGCAGGGAGGGCCATGGCTTCTCGATATACACTGGTAGAAAATTTCTGTTTTTTGTTTTTTTTTGTAGAGCACGAAGGCTTATCGAGCCTCTTTTTATAGAGTGTATAGCAATTCTGCCAATGCAGTACGAATTGCATGGCTGGCAC
>MU753685.1:53114-70851 GCA_026770625.1 Nicotiana glauca
TCATCTAATATTATTCCCTTTCCGGATAATAAAGAAAGTATTGTTCTTTTTTCTTTGGGAAGGTGTCTTTGGTCATTGTTGACACTGTCTTAACTATTCAATATTCTTTATAAGCCATACTATGTTTACCACAAACTTGTCTGATTCACATTGACTTATCAATTAGATCTATATCACCTTTCTATATCTTGTCATGATAGTTTAAGATACAACCTCTTCATTTATATAAATGTTTTTTTTGTAACTTTGCTTAACTCGTTAATGGTGATTACCATAGTAAACAATCGCTCCAAAAATTTAAACAATCATGAATTGAAATCCAGGGTCTAAACATAGGTACCCTTATTCACATCCATTAGTAAAATTCTTTATAAGTCAGGGCACAATCCTAACAATACTAGATGATATCATCACCTTATTTTCTTCCATGATTTATCAGTATTTGACTGATAATTCTTATTCACCAAAGTTATACATGTTAACTGTATTAGTCCCAATCTATTCTCAACTTATCCTTCCATTTTGAACAAATTTGACACTTTCTGGCTATTAGCCAAAATATCTTGTATTGTAACTTGAACCTTGAGGATTATTCTTGCCACTTCTATATCTTCCACAACAGGTAATTAATACGATCGAGAATCCGTACTCTCACTTCAGGCACAAACGCACGATATGGAGTATGAATAAAGTGAAACATCCTAGATGTCATTATAGCCTCCACGATATAAGTGTGCCCAGCAATACACCGATAAGAGGGACACTACTTGACACGACTCCATAGACTTCCTAGGACTCGACTTAGAATCTAATGCTTGGATATCAAGTTTGTCACGATCCAAAATCACGTGACCGGCACCCGGCACTCTACTCGATCCGTGCGAACCAAACCATGTGATGCACCCAAATCATATGCATGAAAACCAATTTAACTGCGGAAGCTCCTTGAAAATCATATACATTTTCAAGTTAAATGATAAAATATTTTCCAATTCAAAATCACACATGACGCCCTTTCATAATAATAACTATGAGACTAAGTAAAATAAATATACTTTCATGAATGTCGTGTACAACCCCATTATTACAACCTTTCACAACTATCTATGGAGCCTCTACACCAAAGAATATAACCAACGGCTGAAGTAATTCCAGCAAAATAAAATAAGGAAGAACATGATAGCAGCCATGAAATAAGAGTGGTGCTTCATAATACCTCGGAAAGAGAGTCATCCTGGACTGACCACATGCCACGTATCATACATCATCCTGAAACATGTAAAGTAAGCAGGGCCCTGGAGGGGGGCCCCTAAGGGATAAGTACACCACAGCGAAACTCAATAAGTGTCATAGACCCTCTCTAACTTAAGTTCTTGAGACAAACTTTATAAAAAAAATGCACTAATATTTGATATAAAACGATAAGAACTTTTATCAATTCATAACCCTTGTTATTTTAATAACAAGCAAGTGAAATATAACCCACAATATAAACTTTTAATAAATTTACATCAATCCAAGATTTTGAATAAATCGTACAAAATCATTACATATGCTTTAAGTCATCGAAATTGCTTTCGGCTCCTTAGGCCTAAACATAAGAAAATCATCCTTACCTTTCACCGGGAATATTATACCATCACCGACATAAGAAAATCAACTAGATTATGTACCTAGCGGCAAATGTCATATGCCCTACTTGCACAGTTCGTCTCATCGTAGTACCGTACAAATCAACTCAGCTAATAATAGCACAAAATAGTACTCTCTCGAGGGAGAGCACTCTCGTAGTCTATACCACAAAGTGGTCATCTACGCCTACACTGACACGTGTAGTTGATGACAATGAAAACAATATATCCGAAGTCAATCTCGGTGAACACAAGTAACTCCCAAAATATTTGATACTTCAAAAATAGATTCATAGCATAGTAGCTTCAAAAGATCTATTTTTTTTATCAAATCATAGTATTTATAGAAAATCTAAATCATTTGAACCAAAATTAAATAAACAACCTTTTTCATGCTAAGCCTTTAGCAATTTAACATTAAACTCCAAAAGAAATAGTTTCCATGAAGACTTATCTCTACCACTCAAATATGTATACTCTTGTCAATACGTCAGTTTTGATAAAAACTTATAATATTTATCTCGAGTGTCATTTTACCAACAAGATTTAAAATATAATTTTTTCAAAACAGCGTGACACTACATATGCAACATAATATTTAGTACATGGAGACATCCGTACTTGTTTGTCCCCACAAGTACGAAAGCAAATTTACAAACAACTTAAGTATTAACTTGAAACATGCTTTTAGAGAAAGTCCATCAAGAAGAGTAAGTTTTAATTAACTTACCTCGCTTTCTCTTTATTAACTTTTACAAGATTTCAATACTCTTCCATCATTTCAATGTTGATTAAAAAGATCATTACCAACAAGTCAATATCTATAATTAGATATACTAATTACATCAAAATATGACCTAAGATATTAATCAATATCCATATATAGCTCATAAGTTAGCTACAAGCCTTTAACAACTCAAAGCGCCAAATAGATTTACAAGCTAGACCATTCAACTTCATCCTTATATTTAATACTCATTTGAAGTCATTAATGATACTACATCAATTGTCCATTGCCACCAATTTACTATTCATCATCTTCCATAAACAAAACTTGCACGATATACAATTCAGTTTATTACTTAGTTGATCACTTTCATCTTTTGCTAACAAATAATTTCATAGGTTCATTGTATTCAATCAATTTCATCGCCAAGATTCACCATTCATCTTCTCTCTTATTTTCTCAAAAGTACTATTCATGCCATGAACTAGAGTTTTATAATCTAATCTTTCAACCAATAAAACTTGTAACAAATACTTCAGATACATCTATCTACTCATAATAAATGAGTTTGAAGCATTGAAATTACCTCTAGTAGATCAATCTTGAAAAATCACAACTTTGGTGATTTTTGTGTTATTGAGGATTTGATGAAATCTTGAATTTGGATGTTAAAATGATGTTAGAACTCATGTATATTGAGTAATAATTAACCCAAAGCAACATTAACAACTTACCTTGGTCAATTGGACTTGATTTGAGCTTAAAATCGCCCCTTTACCTCAAGAAACCTAACCCCCAATAGTCAAAATAATCTCTTCCATGACTTGGTATTTGTAGACCCAAATTTCTGGGCTTCGGACGCAGCCTTGGAAGCTATGGCAGCACTTCACTGCCTGCCATTCTTTCGGACGAGGCCCTAGATGCTTCGCATCCGCAGACTCCTCCGCCAGCCTATTATTATTTGGTCATAACTTCTCGTAGGAATGTCCAAATGACAGACAGTTTGAAGAGTTAGAAACTATGCTCAAATACCTTTCATTTGATAGGTTGTCCATCATATAACTCATTATATATATGTAGACATGAACTTCCAAAGTTTGGTCTAGTGCGTAGCCGTTTGGAACTTTAGTCTGTCATGTTATTTCCAACTTGACTTGAACTTAGAGATATCATGTACACTTATTATCATATCCAGTTAATATCCATCATATTAAAAGTCCTCTTCTGCACACAAAATAATGTAATTTGCACACGTCAACTTTCTTAATAGCGCTTATGTACTTCGAAATATTCTGGGGGTGCTACACAATCGAGTTCCAATTCTAAAAGGAGTTGCAAAATATTGACTCCCAAAGATTTGTAGCCCAGAGATCTTCTCCTACTTCGCCACAAAAGGGGGATGAAAAGAGTACCACTGAGAATGAAGAAAATCGGGAAATATCAAGTTCACCTAAGTAAGAAAGATCAAAGGTAGATCAAACTGAGGGGTTCGAAAAATGTTGATTCAACAAAGACTGCTCTTGATCTCGTGTCCACATGTAACACTCCTAATTCTCCTGAGATTCCCATGGACATACAAAAAGAATAAGCTATAGAGAATTTGTTGTCTATAGCTAACTAAGGGGTTTTTGTCGAAGGAAGTGAGGATTGTCTTAAGAGTCAGAGGGAAGAGTCTGAGACTGTTGGAGAGGGTAATGAGCTTATGCCTATTGAACCTTCGGCACAGAAAGGTGCTACTGGGAACCTTTTGAAGAACATGATCCCTTTTTAGAGGATCTAACTCAGGGGCCCTCTCAGGAACCCCAGGTCAGTACTGACCCTGACCCCTCTCCTCATTTAGATGTTGAGACTCTGAGTGTGGTTATGCCTAATATGATACCTGTATTTGAAGAACAAAAGAAGGATAGTGTAGTGGATTCTGATGATTTTCCAATTGCCAGTTTTCCTAGGCATAAATAAGTCGTTGATAAATAGCCAACTCCTAAGCGAACCACTACAAGGTTGAAAAGAAGAATGCTCTTGAGTTTGCGCTGAAGAACAATAAATCTAATTCAAGGAGAAGAAATTATTAAAAGATGGCAAAATTTTGAATGTGGATGAGGAAGAAGCTGAGGAACCTAGTTCCTTGACTAGAAATCTCTCACAGAATTATGGTCTCCCCAAGCCTAAAAGGGGATCTTCTATATCTGCTAAAATTCTGAATAAGTCTGATGATGCTATCTCTAGTAAAAATATAGTGGAAGAGTTGGGTGAAAAATCTGTGAAGTCTGATGAAAAGGGTAAGAGTGTCCGCAAATCTGCTAAGAGGAAAGCTGATATTGATGAGGAACTTGGTTCCTCAAAGAAGGCTAAAGTTGGTGAACCAAAGAGTGCTGGGAGAGAAAGAATGAGGATCCAAAAGGGGTTATAAGGATGTACATTTGCCCCCGATATTTTGGAGGAGGCTGGTATGAGACATTTGGTTAAGATTTGTAAGTTCCAATAGTGGACGCATCTATTCACAAGTGATGATATAAGGGTGTATGGGGAGGAAGTTCAAATTTTCTATGTCGACTTGTTCAAAGTTGAGGATGGTCACATCTGCGTCTTGGAGAATTTAGTTTATATGGTAATGGACTTTGCCTTGTTGGGGTATATCTTGGAGTTCCTGCTGAAGGGATGTCCAGGGTTCAAGGAACCTATTCTCAAAACTTCAGAAATGAAATTTTGAAGGACAGAGCAGTTTAGCAGGGGGAACAGGTTTAGAAAAATGCCATCCTTCCTATATATCAATTTCTATTCGAGATGGTGAACAAGGTATTGTTGCCTAGAGCTGAGAGAAGATATATCACTTCTCTTGTAGACATGTCCCTCATGGAAGACATCTTCACCACTATCAATCTGCCTGGGATCATGATAGAGCACATAAATAAAGTGGCAGACTTTAAAGATGGTAATAATGGGTTGCCGTATGGGTTTCTTCTCACCAAGGTATTTAAGCACTTCAAGGTTCCTCTGGGACAAGTTAAGGTGGTCACCAAGAAGCAAGTTTCTTAAAAGCCACTCTTGAAAAATGTGAGTGTATCGAGAAAGTTGGAGCAGTTGGAAGCACTTATACCATATCTCAGTTGATAAATGCTCAAAATAGTGCTACTACTGAGATAAGGCACCTAAAATCAAGGAATGCCATCCTTGAGACTTAGTTAAGTCAGCTGCAAGATGCACCGGGTTGCGGTAGCTCCCAAAGTGAAGAAGTTTCTCGTCTGTCAAAAGAGAATGTTGATCTCAGGAAACAAGTGAAGGACCTGAAAGAAATACTTATCAATGAGAAACTGTCACCGAATGCTCAAATAGATTTAGTCCCCCAAACCCTTGCTTATGCCTCTAAGCCCTCTCCTTCCAGTGCTCCCTAAATAGTGTCCCCTCAGTGTCAGTTCTTGTAGTGATGATTTGTGGTACTTTTTTATTAATTATTCTACCTTGTGGATGTAGTAGTAACATTGACTCTACTCCTATATAAAAATCCAAATTCTGTTAATACAAGTTTTTCCCTTTTTGCTATTTATACCTTGCTTTTTATGCTTTGTTTTTAGTCATGACTGTGTGCATATAAGTGGCATGAGTCAACTTAAAGCTAGACTTTTTTATTGCTTAACAGCCTAAAACTGCCCTTTTTATGATGCCAAAAGGGGGAAGACTTTTGCATAGTTAAATAATAATGTGCACTGATTAAGGGGGAAATACAGATTTAGGGGGAACTCAATGAGGTTCCTGGTGCACTATCTGGTTTTTGTTGGATTTTCAATTATAAGTTCATCATCATCAAAAAGGGAGAAATTGATAGGTTATAAGTACCTTGGATACGAGTACCTTGTTTTATGTTTTGATGATCTAACAAACGTACTGTCAAGAACCAGATAAGGAATCTGTTACACATTCTCAAGATCTTGAGATCGAAATGTTCCAGTTTGGGATATGTTTCAAATCTCCAGAGTTGAAGGAGCAGTTGAGCGAACAGGTCTCTACTAGTTTCCAAGGTGACTGTACAAAGTCAACTCTCTAGCTAGAAAAGTTGCTGCCTACACATGCTACAGTACAGGAACAGTGCAACAATCAACTTTCTGACCTTGCTTACGTCATTATATCTGATGTCACACATGTATTATTAACATCAAGGAAGGTAAAACACATCACTTGAACATATAGAGAATTCAATCAAGCTCTCACATGACTGATCATCCAGCAAGCAATTCTCAAATGCAACAAAGAACAAAAAACAAAACAACTACACACCAATTCCCACATCAAGTTATTGTTTGTCCTTAGTTTATTTGTAACTTTTTGAATAGTTCTTCAAGTGTTATTCCTATTTAACTTACTTGAGAAGTATTTTTTAGGAAACCCTTTGTAAATCATAAACCTTTGTGTTTGAGTCTTGGCTAGAGTTAGTCAAGTTGAAAAGTCTTTGTAACTGCGTTATTACAAAGTGGCTTGTAATAGAGTATTACAAGTTAGTGAGGGATAAAGAGGTTAATTCCTATATTGCATAGGTTGTAATATAAAATTTTCTTAGTAGTGAAGTTGAAATCCTACAAGGGTAGGTCATGGTTTTTAATCCCATTGATCTGGGAATTTTCCACATAAAATTCCTTTTGTCATCTATTTACTGCAATGTGCGTGTGTTCTGTTGAATCTGATAGAGAACATGGTTCTCTATAGAGTTTGGTAGACTCTTATATTCTATCATGAAGCATTTTCTACAAATGGAAAGTAGTCACCACAGCTATTTGGAAACATTGGAACTAGGGCCTTAGTTTTCGAGCAACAGCTACGAGAGCTAAGGCTAGTTTTTCCAAATATAGGTAGCGACTTATTGCTCATGTTAAAATTTTGCTAACGTAATAAATGGGAGATTGCATACATTCATCCAATCTGACTAAAACTGCACTTACCATAACTTCTGAAATCGGAGGTAGACTAGCAATGTTTCACCTTCTTTTGGTTTTAAGAGAAACGGAGGCCTTGACAAGTACTTTTTCAAGTCCATCAAGTCTTGTTGACATACTGGTGTCCATTTGAAATTATTCTTATTTTTGAGCAGTGCGAAGAAGCGATGACATTTTTCTGATGATCGGGAAATGAACCTGCTCAATATCGTTAATCTCCCCTTGAGCCTCTGGACTTCTTTTACGTTTGACAACTAATTTGGGATATCCTCAATGGCCTTGATTTTGTCGGGGTTTACCTTAATTCTCCTTTGTGAGATCAGGAATCCTAGGAGCTTACCAGAATTGACCCCGAACGCACACTTCTCGGGGTTAAGTTTCAATTTTTGGTCCCTCGGATGTCGAATGTTTCTTGCAAATTCTTAAGGTAGTCACATGCATTCAAAGAATTAATGAGCATATCATATATATATACTTCCTTAGTCTTTTCTATTTATTTCTCGAACATCTTATTCATGAGCCGTTGATAAGTGGCACCGGCGGTTTTCAACCCGAAAGGCATCACATTGTAACAATATGTATTGAAATTCCTTATAAATGAATTATTTTCCTAATCTGTTTTCATCTTGATTTTATTGTGTCACACCCCCTTTTTCTCATGAAATCAGGTTTATGACATTTAGAAAAACAACTCTTTCCCTTTTGAGAATTGGGTTTTGAATTGAAGAGTCGCCACCTAATGATTAAGTGAATTAGGATAGTAAGAGGGTTTTGGTTTAGAAACCAGAGATTTGGGTAAGGGCTAGAAATTATCTCGAGGGGAAGTGTTAGTCACCCCTCAAGATCCACTAGTATGGTTCCCGTCCATGCTAAAATATTGACTTCAAGTAAAACTAACAAATAGGCAAACAAGGATTTCAAATATGAGGGATTGTCACATAATGGCTGCAAATAAGTTAAAGTTTGAAGAAACAAAGAAAGCTGAAATTTTGAGGAAACAGCTCGAAAATTCTGAAAAGTGATAAACAAATAAAAGGAAGGGAGGGGTCCTAGGTTTACAAATAATATGGATCACATCAATGCAATACCCGACAATCACTCCTCAAAAGAGGGGCTACACGTGGTATTAGCGCACTGGTCATCATATTCATATCTACCCTTTCCCACCCCGTTGAGGTATTAAACGCGAAATGGTTTGGTTACTTATTGCAAGCTAATACCCGCTCCAATCCTATCAGTCCTTGAGGCATTTGGGACTACTTGTCCTAAACGGAAGGGAAATTTGTATTTTGTATGATTCAAAAGGATAAAATTCTAAAGCGACAAACAAAAACACATAAAGCAGATTATGGGAAACATATAACAACTTAAAAGGCTCAGATAGGACTCCTCACTTAAAGACATGTTGCTATCATGCCTTGCAGATACTGGTTATGGTTTGAATTAAGATTAAACGTTAAGGAGGCAAATGGGTTTATTACACATTTCAGATAAGAAACAGGAATCAGACCTGCCTGCTGGCTGGAATTAATAGAGTCTGATTCAATTAACTAATTTACCTTATAGCTCGCCTAGATGAAATATATAGTCATGGTATCTAAATACAAGAGAAAGATACTGATTTTAGAACCAGATTTATTAACAGCAGGAACATAAGTTCTACAAGAGTTTAAGCACTGTTTTACCAATTTTAAATTTATAAACGAGTTGAGGGATTCAGATTGGTTGATTACTCATATAGGCATGCTTTCTAAGCATGACTAATTTCAACCTTTATGGAAACACAGAAATCCTATAGGCATGGTGTCTAGAATACAGATTTTTATTTTTTAAACTTGTATATCATTTGCCTAGAGATGGATGCGTATGCAGAATTCAGGGAGCCCTATAGACATGCTTTCTATATGATAGGCAAAAAATGCAACATCCTATAGACGGGTTCTCTATATGAGATGCAAAAATGCAGAATTGACTGATATGATATATTATATATGAAATGCAGAACTTATAGGCAGGATTTCTAAGATGCAAAAGTGCAGAAGTTTATAGACATGGCTTGCTAAAAATACATAAGTGCAGAACCTAAAACAGGATTTTTATATGAAAATGTAGAACTGCAAAACTTAAAACAGGATTTCTATATGAAAATGCATAACTTAAAGCAGGATTTCTATATGAAAGTGCAGAAGTAAATACCTGATGAACATGATATCTGCCCTTATGCATACAATAAGTAATCTTCCCCTTTTCACTATAAACCCCATGAGTTATTACAAGTTATTACATCCCATAATGAATACAAAAAAGTAAGAAAAATACATCAGAAAGCTAAAATCCCAACCAAGGAGAGCCTGATTCAGACTTCTATCTAAAGCATGAAGTAAACCAACTCCAAATATCAAATTCCAAAGTCTTTCTCTTATTTAGGATGTGTCAAAGTTCCCTAAGAGTCTCTAGTGGACTCCGAGCAGTGCTTACACCCAAATATATATTGCAGAATTATATTATAGTGCAATGTGGAAGGGCCAGCCCTCAAATGTCCAAGTTCAGAGGGAGCTCAAGGTCCCAAATCAAGGCTCATAAGAGGGGGGGCAGAACTTAGAATATAGGAGAGAGTGCAAGTGCATATATGGGATTTTGGTAAAATCCATGATAGGCTGGTGGTCATACCCAACAATTAAGAATGCTGGCACACCCCAACCAACATGTTAGCCACATTATTTGGGAGTTAGGATGTAACGACCCGACCATTCATTTTAAGCTTTTGCGCCTTGATAGCCAGTTCTCGGGCATGACTTGCCCCGTGTTATGTATTATGACTAATGTAGATCGTTGGTTTTAATTTTTGGAAAATTTGGAATGAATTTGAAAGAACAGTTTCAGTTGAAAGCTTGGAATTTGAAAGGTTTGACCAAGAGTTGACTTATTTATATACGAGCTTGGATTGGAGTTTTTACGATTTGGTTAGCTTCGCAGAGTGATTTATGACTTAGGAGCGTGATCGGAATTGGTTTTGGAAGTCCGGTGTAGAATTAGGCTTGAATTGGCAAA
The DNA here is from genome assembly GCA_026770625.1 of Nicotiana glauca. Classification (NCBI taxonomy): domain Eukaryota; kingdom Viridiplantae; phylum Streptophyta; class Magnoliopsida; order Solanales; family Solanaceae; genus Nicotiana; species Nicotiana glauca. The sequence continues at coordinate 63,449 of MU753685.1, forward strand.
GTTAGTATTTTTGCGATTTCCAGTTGATAGGTGAGATTTTGATCCGGGAGCCGGAATGGAATTTTGAGAGTTGTTGTAACTTTTTTATGAGATTTTTTATGTGTGTAAAAAATTTCGGGTTATTCGGATGTCGTTTGGTTGGGTTTTTGATTGAATGCGTGTTTCGGAAGTTTTAGAAAACTTAGACTTGAATATGATGTAAATTGATGGTTTTCGGTGTTGTTTGATGTGTTTTCATGATTGAAACAAGTTTGAACGAAGTTTTAGGATGTGTTGGTGCTTTTGGTTGAGGTCCCGAGGGCCTCGGGTGAGTTTCGGATGGTCTATCGGGTTATATTCTATGTTGAAAAGTTGTAGAAAATTTGTACCAGCAGTTGCAGCAATTTATCTCTTCGTGTTCGCATTAGTGTTCTCGCATTCGTGAATAGTAGGCGGAGCTGGGTGTGAAATTTGCCTTTGAATTCATGAAGTAGGCAGTGCATTCGCGAAAAGGTGTGATCTCAGTGCATCGCGTTCACGGGTTCTTATACGCGTTCGCGTAGAAGGATTCGAGTCAGTGGATTTGAAGTGGAATTGTGCTACGCGTTCGCAGGTGTTCTGTCGCTTTCGCGTAGGAGAGGAAAGCATCACATTCGCGAGGTGAATCTCGCGTTCGCATAGGGTTAATATTGGGAAATTAAATATTTTGCTTCGCGTTTGCGAGGCAGTAGTCACGAACGCGATGAAGGATCTACAGGACCTAAGCAGAATATTTTAAAACATTTCATCCGCAATTTTGAGGCTCATTCACTCCATTGTTGATCTTTTTGAGAGCTTTTTAAAGGAAATTGAAGAGGGATTCAAGGAGAATCGATTGGAGGTAAGATTTTTGAACTTAAAACTCGTTCTTATTGTGAAATCCACCTAGAAATTCATGGAAATTAAGCCAAGAATTGAAGAACTAGGGCTTGGAATTTTGAAACTTAATTTAGGGATTTGAAGAACCATTTGAGGCCGGATTTGAGAACTTTTTGGTATGTACGAACTCGTGAGGAGATAAGGAACCTGTTGATGTTAACTTTTCTAATTTTCGAGAAGTGGGCCTGGGGCTCGGGTTTTTCAAATTTCATGATTTTCGATATTTTTTTATTCTTTTCGATTGGGTCATGTTCCCTTAGCCTATTGTGATGTATTCGCTCTGATTTTGGATAGATTCGATGCATGTGGAGGCCGATTTGAGGGGCAAAGGCGTCGCGAGCTAGAGATTTCACCGGTTCGAGGTGAGTAATGATTATAAATGATATCCTGAGGGTTTGAAACCCCGGATTGCACACCATAGTGCTATATTGAGGTGACTTACATGCCGGATAGCGAGCATGGGGTAGAGCATCGTTGGGGATTGTGACTTGGTCTGTCCCGATTGATGATTTTACCGCGTATTTGACTGGAACATATTTGTTATTATCATGATTTGGGCAGATTGCCATACTTGGGCTTGTGCCAATTATTTGAACCCTTCGGGGATTTTTATCACTCATTCCTCACTATTTGATATACTACTTGAACTCAGTCCTGTTGATTATACTGTTTTACAATTCAGCCGTTTTAATTGAACTTTGAGACTTAAATGATATTTCCACTATTGTTTGGGCTGAGCACTACTATTTTATTGATGCCCGAGGGGCTTGTGATGTTTTCTGGGTTGAGTAAGGCCAAGGGCCATATGTGAGGATATGCTGAGTGATGTGAGGAGGCTTCCAGGCCTCGAGTGTAATGTGAGGAGGCTTTCAGGCCTCGAGTGCTATGTGAGGAGGCTTTCAGGCCTCGAGTGTGATGCGAGGAGGCTTTCAGGCCTTGTTTATATGCCACGAGTTGGCTTGATATTGCGCTTGGGCTGTAAGGGGCCCATCCCGAAGTCTGTGCACCCCCAGTGAGCGCGGGTATCCATGTGATATGATACTGAGCCCGAGGGGCTGATACTGTTCTGAGTGACTGATACTATGCCCGAGGGGCTGATACTGTTCTGAGCGATTGATATTGAGCTTGAGGGGCTGGTACTGTTTTGAGATGTTGCCCAAGGGGCGAACTTTTATGTGTGCATCCTGCATATTTATTTGCCTTTTAACCTGTTATACTGTCGTATTTGTGCCCGAGGGGCGGATTTTTCTGTACTTATCAGCACTAATTATTTTGTAATCATTTCTTAACTATTGAAAGGATTATTTTCAAATGTGATTTAAATTGAGCCAAGATATTTCAAAAGATTTCATAATTTTCACTGTTTTTCTCAAAGAATTGTACCTGGCTTCTATACAGTCTGTTGGTTGCTTTACGTGATTTCTTACTGCTCAGCTATTATTTACCTTTATTACTCACTGAGTTGGAGTACTCACTTCATTCTTTGCACCTCGCGTGCAGTTGCAGGTATTTATTCACCCGGTAGCGGGTATTGGCTGAGTAAAGGCAGAGTTGTGGAGGTTTAGCGAGGTGACTGCCACCGTTCGCAGGACCACTGTCTTTCTATGTTATTCATTATTCCTGTTCAGTTTATTTCTGGACTTGTAAAGTGGAATCATATTCTTATAGATGCTCGTGACTTGTGACACCCCGATTAGGGCTGTGCTGGGTTGTAATTTCGTTAATTAATATCATTAAGTCATATTTTTGTTGTTCATTTATGCTTAACTATTTTGAAAGAGACTAGTTGGGTTAGTTGGTTGGCCTTGTCTTTACAAGAGGCGTCATCACGACCAATGTCGGGTTTGGGTCATGACATAGGATCCAATTAAGGATCAAGTCCAGACATGAGCAACAATTGGGATGCTGCCAGGCCTGAACTTTAACTCAAACACATAGAAGGGAATAAGGGTATGGGGAATTCACAACAGCAATAGATGCAAAGAGAACAGCATATTCAATATTGAACATAAACAGCAAAGTAGACAAGATTGTAGAAACTATAAAGCAAACACAAAGGGATGAGGCTGAAAATGAAATTAGAAAATACCAGTTTCAGAGAAATAAAGAGAGAAGAGCAGTAGTAAAGCCAAATTGCAAACACACAGCCAGAATATTTCAGAAAAGAGTGAGGGTGCAGGAATATTGAAAGTGTTCAATAAGTGTTGTGTGTTAGAGTATTGAACTCAAAATATATTAAAGTTCTGAAAGGTCGTGCCCTTTATAGTGCAGAAAGTAATTAAGAAAAAGGTAAGAAAATAGTTTTAAAATCAATTACTTAAGGTCTCCCATTAATTAAGGGATTCTGATTTCAAATGGGCATAATAAATAAGGAAAGAATTTGATCAAAATCTTTTCCAAAGTAGTACAAGAATGGAAAATACACAGAAACTATTTAAGGAAAAAGTTTGATAGCAACACGATTTTTGCAAATAAGGAAAAGCAATCAATCAATAGCCAATAAAAATCAGAAATTGAGTTTTGGTATGAATGAATCCAACAAGAAAAGGTGAAGAAAGGTTCAATTAAAGAAAATCAGTAACAATCAACCGAACCTTATTAAAAGGAATTCTGAATCAATCACAAATTGGAAAAACCCCTTTTTGAAGGAAGAATTCCTCATATATAAAGCATACAGACATGTCAAACAAGAAAGAACTGTCATGCTAATTAGAAAGAATCTAGTATAGAAAAGTTCAGAGTCACAAACAAAGAGGCTCAAATTCAGTACATAGACTTAGACTTAGTTTGAGAAAATCCAGGGTTCCATAATAGAACCCTAGTCCAATCACAAGATCAAACTCGCCAAAAACCCCAAGTCCTAGGGTTTTCAACTCGAATCAGATGCAGAGACAAGAAGACAAATAATTGAAACAGGCTCAGAGGCCTCTTTCAGAGACTTATGAGAAGACAAACAGGTAAAATAGCAAATTCGAAACAAACATAGTGAAAAAGCTGATTTGAAGCATGAAGAACATGTTTTAAGAAAAGCTTGAAACTTAAACAAGTTCAGAAGACAAAGAGGTAGTATAAACTTAAGGAAACATTAGATGAAACATGTTTAGAAAGAACTCAAACAAAGTCCAGAAAAAGGCAAATAAAGAACTAAGAGCTTAGTAGAAAATACAGTAAAGGAACACTGGGGTAAACGAACACATAAGATAAACGTGTGAAATCATGATATAGAAACCAGTAGAAAAAAAGAACGGAGCATAATAGAAGAATATGCATAATAATGCAAACATAAGAACACATGAGAAGGACATGCGAGGTAGAAAAGAGAACATAAAAACATAGCATAGACAGATTCACACAAAGAAAAGAAGAAGAGGAGTCAGAAAACATTTTAAAACTTTTTCAAAAACTCTAAATCGAAGAGAAACAAATTTTGAAAGAAAAGATTGGGGAAAACGTTTTAAAACTCCAGTGGATCACAGATATAGCATAGATTTAAGAAAACAACCAGAAAAAACCTCGAATTGCTTAGGGTTTCATAGAAACCCTAGAAATGAGAAAGGCTTGGAAGAAAGTCTGATCTTGAGTCGGAGAGGTCAGAAATAGGCTCTTGATGCTTGGATACGCCGGAGCAAGGCCGGAGAGGCCAAAGAACCTTGAATTTGTAGAGATCCAAAAAGACATCATCGAGGTCAGACCTCGGAACTTCGAACACCCAGGATTTAATGGCAGAGGGTGGTAAGTACAGGCCATCCATGGCTTGAGAAGCCATGGATTCCGGTGAGGTTATGGTCGGAGAGGATGAGAGAGGCTAGGGTTCCAGGGAACCTTCGAGAGAGTTTGAGAGAGGGAGAGTATCCAAAGGCGGCCAACAGAATGAAATGGGGGGATTAGGGTAGGGTTAGGTTAATTAAAAAGGAAAGGGGTAATCGTGGCGTTGATCAAAAGGATCAATAGCCTAGATTAAAAGAAAACCGGGTGGGTTGGATAAACGGGTTAAGGGGTTGGGTTAAAATTAAAATTGGGCCGGTCCAATTGGGTTTTAAGATTGGCTCAATTGGAGGCTAAAATTGAAATGTAATGGTGCTACAATTGAAACGAATTGGGTCTATATATTAAATAGCCAGTTTTCCTTTTTATTTTATAAAAAATAATAAAAATGATTTTGAAATTAAATTAAAAGTACTGAATCAGTAATAATATATAAATATTAATTTAAAAATACTGGAACCAATTGGGTAATTATAAAATGCTATTAATCTTAAAATAAGCTAAAATTGTAATTATATGCAATTTAGCTTTTAAAATGCCAAATAAATTTGTAAAAATATACAAAAATCACCTTAACTATATTTTGACATAAATGTGGGAATAAAATAAATTTTTTACCAAAATGAATGATTTTGAGAATAATTATTGATTTTGTACTGCTAAAATGGATAATAAATTAATTTTTAAAATTGGAAAAAATATTAAAACCCTTGGGCATGCTTATATATGTATATATATATTATTTTGAAAGTATTTTGAATATATGAAAATATACAGAAAAAATTGGGTATCAACATATTGTACCCAGAATAAGCATCGGGGAAACTTATTAACTCGTGTCCAGTCGTGGCATCAATCATTTGATCGATATTTGGTAATGGGAACGAGTCTTTTGGGCACAACTTATTAAGATCCTTATAGTCCATGCACACTACATTAGCTAGTCGGTTTGGGTATCTTAGCTCTCAGATTGAACTAATATTGAGTAACTGGGTTACCTATTCTTTGACGAATGTATTCCTTATTTCAGCAATAAGGCGCTTCTTTTGACTTACCAGAGGTATGTTGGAATCCAAGCTTAACTTGTGCACGACTACCTCTATTGGGATACATGTTATATCCTCGTGTGACCAGGCAAAACAATCAGCATTAATTTTAAGAAATTCAATAAAAGCATACCTGAGCTCAAGGTACAGTCCTATTCCCAAATGGAATTTTCTTTCTAGGAATTCTTCGAACAATGCAACTTACTCTAGTTCTTATGCTGTGGACGTCATTGCATTCGTATCTTCTGGAACTTGAAAATATCTTGGCACCTAATATTGTTCTGACTCTTCATTCTCCGGGCTAACTTCCTTTGGTATAGGGGTAGGAGTCGATTTCTGTAATTGTTATGCTGCGTGCTCCTTTCCTTTGCTACTAGAGACCGAAATCGCATTCATCTCCCTTGCTTCTGGTTGATCACCTCTTATTTGCTTGATTACTTTGGGTGTCGGAAATTTTAACAATTGGTGATACGTTGAAGCACAACTTTCATTTCGTGTAACCGTGGCCTTCTCATAATGATATTGTATCCCATGTCTCTGTCTAAAACTTCAAAAAGAGTTGTTTTCATTACCTCTTCAGTGTTCGTGAGTAATAAAATTTCACCCCGGGTTGTTATGCTCGCGAGATAGAATCCAGCGAGGAGCTTTCTTGCCGAAATAATGCTTACGGTGAGTTTAGCTTGCTTCAGGACTCTCCATTGTATGATATTAGCTGAACTTTCTGGATCCACTAGAACACATTTAATCTTAAAGTCTAATACATTTAAAGAAATTACCAGTGCATCATTGTATAGTAGCAGCAATCCATCTTCATCTTCCTCCGCAAAAGTGATATCGTCGTCCCAGAGCCTTTTACTATAAGTTATTGATACTTTTATCTTCTTTGCTGCCGAAAAGGTGACCCCATTAATCTCATTACCATTGAAGATCATATTGATTGATTGGTGTGTGGGTTCTTCTCCTGCTTTTGAGGGTTCCGCATTGTCTTTGTTATGACCATAGTTGTTCTTAGCTCGTTCATTTAAGAATTCTCTGAGGTGAACATTCTTCAACAGTGTTGTCACATCTTCCCGGAGGTGTCGGCATTCCCCTGTAAGGTGGACATTTATCCCATGATATTCACACTATAGTTTGGGATCCCTCTAGCTGGAATCAGATCTCATAGGCCTCGGCAATCGTGCCTCTTTGATGTTTCTCATGGCTTATACAACATCTACTATACTGACATTGAAGTTATACTCTAATAATTTGGGGGTAAAAAAGGATCTCGCGACCCTAACGTTTCATTATCCTGCAGTGATCTGTTGTTCCGGCCATTGTCACGACCCAAATCCACGTGACTGGTAACCAGTGTGAGCACGTGATTTTTACCCCAAGTAAAAATTCCAAAAAAATTAAAATAAATAAAAGGGAATTAATTAGGAAAAGCATCAAAAATGGTGGAACAAATAATAAGAAAAATTAAATAAAAATTTTATAATATTTATTAGGATGAAATAATTAATAAAATTTCTCCAGAAAATATTGTAATAATTATAAAATAAAAAAAATAATAAAAATAGAAATTAATAACTAATACAATGTGTAAAACAAGAATAAATTTAAAATATACATTTGGGCCCAATTTGATATATATATATATACCAATTTCGGACCAGGCCCAAAAGGGTTGCCCAGTCCGACCAGCCCTTAAAT
>MU753691.1:0-12762 GCA_026770625.1 Nicotiana glauca
CGAGCCTTGGAAAACTCGACTTGGCAATTTCAACTCGACGGCATCACGAGTCTCAACCAAACTCCATATTTACAATAGAAATCTTACAAGCAAATTCCATAAAAATCCCTTAAGCAAATTCCTTATAATTCTCACAAGTAAATTTCTGAAATTCTGATTGTGTACACGGACAAATAGGATGTTATTGGCAAAATTTAAGCTCAAACAGACTCAAATAGCAACATCCATGAACGAGCTACTAGAGATCCAACGAAAACATGAATAGNTGAGCAGAATCATCCAATAGAACCACAGAAACACATTCGAACATGAATTGAATCCGAATACAAGCAATCGAAAAAGATTTAATTCAGTAACATCAAAAAATCACAACGAAGAACGAGAAGAACCTGTGAAGGCTGAAATCGGCCAGAGATTCAACAATAACACCACTTCGAGTTCCAAAATCCAAAAACGAAATGAAACTTCGAAATCCAAATGTTATTACACAATTTTTGCTAGAATTTGGAAGGAAAATTTTCGCTCAAACCTCACAGCTCTCAGAACCTAACTTTTGAATTTTTTCCTTGATTTTCTTCAAAGATTCTTCTCCAACCTCTCCTCTGCCTCGTCTTTTTTCGTTGCCTTCCGTCTTCTCCTTCAAATAGCCTTGAGGCTCTGGTTTCTTTTGCGAAAGATAGAGAATGTCATAGAGACACGGAAATACCGTGTCTCTATCTAATGGGGGAGGCTCCGTTATTTTCAAGGGATAAAATGGGTTGGGCTCGGTTGTGTATTTGGGTTGGGTGCAGGGTTGGGTTAGGTTTAATTATTTTTGGGCTTAGGGTATTTTTGGCCCAAAAATATTGTTTATATACATATCTATATAATATTTTGTATTTTTCTGTTTTATAAAATCGAAATTAAAATTAACAATTATTCTAATTAAACTCTAAAAAATATTTTAATAACCATTTTGTAGTAATTTTAATTAAAACACTCAAAGCTAAAATGAACTATTTTTTATGATTTTTCTTCTATTATTTTTTGAAAATACGTTAACACTAAAAATGTAAAATTGAGAATCTTAAAGCATATATATTTTTTTTTGTATTTTAATTATGAGTTATTATGAGACCAATTAATAAAAGGATGCAACACAATTTTTAAAATTATAAAATTATTTTATTTGATATTTTTGGAATAATTTGCTTAGGGTAAAAATCACGTGCTCACAAGGATCTTAGTGTACTCACAATAATTCATTCCATATATTACTTTTTTCAGCTGTTCATTTTCTCCCCCTAATGTTGGGATCACCAACATATAACCTCAATCTTCTTTGGGGACCAATCTTTGTGCATTCTGGTGGCAAAATTAAATCATATAGTACATCCATATTTCTAAATAAAAATATTTGGTTCCTGACCCTGAACCAATTGTGATGGAGAGAGTATATCATAACTTATTGGCTAGAAGCGTACAACTGTTGTTGTATATTAAATAATACACTTCATATAAAAATTTTGTTTGGAGTGTTGTTCTCATAACCAATGGTTTAGCTATAATTGGAGGCATGCGATTTCTACTAAACCAACTTGGATTTAAACCAACATTATCATCAACTTACATTCTGGAATTGTGCTCTAATAATTTGAGCAAACAACCTTGCAAAATTGTCACGACCCAATTCCCAAACCAGGTCGTGATGGCGCCTCTCGTGAAGACAAGTCCAGCCAACAGAACAACGATACCTCTTTTAATAGTTACTTAGCATGAATAAGTATGAATCATAGATAATATAATCATAAGTGCAGAATAAACGTGATAAAACAGGGAAACCATCCCGACTCAGCCCGAAATCGGGGTGTCACAAGTGATGAGCTACTACAGAGTTTACTAAAATTCTATAAAGTCTGGAATTAGGAACAAAGTCTGAAGATATCATAACTAACAGAAGATAAGGGAGAAAACGGGGCTGCAAACATCGACAGTTACCTCGTTACTCCTAGTCACCGCCTGGTCTGGAAAGAATCAGTGCTCAGGAGCGAACTCAGCTCTGCCTGTATCTGCACACATGGTGCAGGGAGTAATGTGAGTACTCCGACCCAGTGAGTAATAAAAATAAATAATGATTGAAAGCATGAAATCTCATAAAGGCACAAATAATGCTACTCAAGCAGTAAAATCAGTTACACAATAAAATCGTGAAGTACTAGATAATTCTCTTTTAAAATAGTTAAGACAAATAATTTCAACAAGTAAGAAATAATCTGAAATCTGCCCCTCGGGCTCGATATCAAATCAGAAACCTGCCCCTCGGGCTCAATATCAAACTCTCAGTACAGTATCAGCCCCGCGGGCCCAGTATCAGTCACACAGTACAACATCAGCCCCTCAGGCTCAATATCAAATCAGAAACATGCCCCTCAGGCTCACTCTCAAATCACATGTGTACCAGCGCTCACGGTGGGGGTGCAGACTCTGGAGGGGCTCCTACAGGACAAGCGCTATATCATCATAAGGCCTGAAAGCCTGTACATATCAACATGACACCTAGAAGCCTTCTCACATTACGCTCAAGGCCTAAAAGCCTCCTCACAATACACTCGAGGAATGGAAGCCTCCTCACATCACTCAACATATCCTCACATATGTCCCTCGACCTCAATTAGTCTAGAAAATAATCATAAGCCTCTTGGGCATCAATACAACAATGGTGCTCAGCTAAAGCAACATTAGAAATATCATTTAAATCTCAAGTCGAGTATAAATGTAGCTCAGTTTACGAAACAGTATGATTCAGTTGGACTGAGTCCAAATAATATTTCAATTAGTGAGAAAAACAGTGATGGAAATTCACAAAGGATTTCAAATAGTCAGAACGAAGCCCAAGTATGGCAATAAGCCCAAATCATGGTGAAAAACAACAAGTCTTTATCAAATACACTGTAAAATATCAACCGGGATGGACCAAGTCACAATCCTCAATAGTAAATGACTCATTGTGTGTCTCATATCAACATAGCACTAGGTTGTGCAAATTCGGTGTTTCAAACTCTCAGGACATCATTTAAAATCATTACTCACCACAAGGCAGCCAAAAGTCTAGCTAGCTATGCTCTTGCCTCTCAAATTTTCCATCTCGTGCGTCGAATCTGACCAAAATCACACAAATATCGATGAAGCTCGATTTCTAAAAGACAGGGTTTTAGCCATACATATATGAGATTCACCCCTTAATGATACTACAATGATCTAATACAGTCATGTAACTTCAATCTACAATACAACATTCAATAGGGCCAATATTAGTACTAAATCCCATAAATTATGCCATTTAGGCCTATTATCAAACATCTTGTAGGCATAGATATTTACACCTCATAATTATAGTATTGGTTCCTCCAACTATCACCATTAACCAACCATTCATCCCACTATTATTCTTTAATAATTTATACTCCTAACATCATATGTGTTCAACCATTCACACCCAAACCAACAAAATTCCATCAAATAAACACTTTTAAATCCCTACCATGTTCATGTATTTAAATTGGAAATTTATAGCCCCCAATCACTATACCATAAGTTGTAATACATGATTCATTATCATAATTCCATAATAACTACATATATGTAAGTCTAAGGTGTATGATTACCTCTTGTAGACCAACTCTTGAAAGACAACTTTGAGGCATTCTTGAGATTTTTGAAGAAATCCTATGAAATCCAGTCAAAATCATGTTGTAACTAGTGATTGAGTGGTGAAATCACCATGAAAACACACTAAAAAAACTCACCTTAGGTGTGCAATTGGATGTCTTGGTCGAGTTGGGGTGTAGAGGAAACCCCAAGCTTGAGAAGTGACTCAAATTCTCTTATTTTCGGTCTTTAGGGTGTTTAAAAGTCTGTTCGTGCGCGAGTTCGCATGCTGTTCGGGCGTTGTTCGCGCGTTGGAGGCAGAATACTCCGAAAAATGCACGACTTCGCGCTAGTGGTCGTGCTAGTGACAGCTGCCGATTAAAATGGTCATAACATTATGTATACACCTCCAAAATGATGAACGGTTTATTGCGTTGGAAACTAGACTCAAAGGGCTTTAATTTGATAGGTTGTGCATCACCAAAATCCTTATATAACTGGAGATATGATCGTTTAAAGTGAGGTCTTGTGCGCACTCATTTACAACTTTCGTCTATTATGAATTTTCCAACTTTAAAAGTTCCCGTTAGCCATCCGAAATCACCCCGAGGCCCCCAGGACCTCAACCAAAAATACCAATACCTCCTAAAATATCATACAAACTTGTTCCAAACGTCAAAATGCATCAAACAACGCCAAGACCATCAAATTACATCGAATTCAAGCCTAAGTTCTTCTAAAACTTCCAAAACACACATTTGATCAAAAACCCAACCAAACCACGTCTGAATGACCTGAAATTTTGTACACATATCCCAAATCACCTAATGAAGCTACAGCAACTCTCGAAATTCCATTCCGACTCTCCGATCAAAATCTCACCTATCAACCGGAAATTGCCAAAATACTAACTTCGCCAATTCAAGCCTAATTCTACACCGGACCTCCAAAATTACTTCCGGTCACACTCCTAAGTCACAAATCACCTCCCGGAACTAACCGAACCGTCGGAATTCACATCTGAGCCCTCTAACTCATAAGTCAACGTCCGGTTGACTTTTTCAACTTAAGTCTTCTTAAAAGAGACTAAGTGTCTTATTTATTATCGAAACCACTCCAAACCAAATCGATCACATAAGATACGGATAATGAAGTATAAAGAAGTTAAAAATAGGAAAAACGGAGTGGTAACTCATGAGACGACGGGTCGGGTCGGGTCATCTCATCCTCCCCAACTTAAACAAACGTTCGTCCTCGAACGTGCCCAGAGTTGTTCCAAAAGACAAACAATCACTGAATAACCTTGCCATGCATAAACCCAGGGGTGATCCCACGTCACCCTATCTCATATAGGTCCGATAATACATTGTAACTGAAATTTCACAACACAATCTAACCCATAACCTTAGAAACACATTTCCATTTCCGGAATCATACACAAGGTCAGAACCTCACATCTATATTCAGAATAAGCCTGAACCAACTGTAATAACTGATGCCTGCAACCTCAGGTGCAATTACATGATAGACCACATAACTCAAACGCTTGTAGTGATAACTTCTAATCATAGTAGTTGCACACAACACCTTAATACCGATAGAAAAACTCTTATCAACTAAAGTGTCATCTCAACACTTTTATATACTACCAATGATAACTAAATCACGCGGTAAGCCATAACCATTTCCCATATCAACCATTCATAAAGCCACTTCTCCTTTGGCAAATGCTACATCAAATTGCTGAGCCGAAGCTCGATATTATCCTTCCATCATGCTGAAATCGAATCCGTTTGTATTCATTAATGATTCTACTGATCTCTTCTAATCCAACACATTATTCTGGTGACGTGACACATCAATACAGGCCTAAGCCACCACTCGCACAATACGCGCGCCAATAAGCAACAGTACGAGCATACTCAATTTATGAAAATAACTCAAATGAAAGAGTTGTACCTCAACCTCACCAGTACCACCACAACAGAAGGCTGAGAACCCGTCTCACATCATAGAAACAGAACACCTGAATCTAACCATGAGGTCATACCTCCAGATAAATTAGCTGCCATGCGACCCTATTCAGACACTAGTTCACTTGAGACACCCCAAGTCACCATGCTCAAAACCATCAACCAAGCATAATTTGATGTCTAGTACCATAAGCGAATCATCATGCCCATGGAGAAGTACATAATATAATGCCATACGAGAAAACCTCACTATTGCACCATCCGGTTACCTAGAAAGGGAAAATACCTTAAAGAAAAGAGCTGCTTTGCAAGTTCCACAAGTACCACCCAAACGATATGCTATGAGCTCGTCAATCACAGTGGAACCAAGATACATGAATAGAATAATAATAACTAGCTCTTCTATAGTTCATATTGACACCAACCTCACGAGCAACTTAGTTGCAAGCAACATAATCCACCTGGCACGGTCACGGACCTCCAGTCCAAGCATATCATATAGGAGCAATCCAACAAGTACACCTGTATATGCTAAATGAAATAAGATTCTCATGCTCATGGACTGGCATAAATGACACTCTCTATCGTAGGCATGAGCAAACTTTGTTGTCACAACTCAAATCAGCACATTAACACAGAATTAGTAATTACCCAGTTTGTTCCGGAATTTAGCATCTTGGAAATCTCAAGTGTAGTCCGGATAGTTCTTAACAAAGTTACGAATACGAGAAACATTATTCCTTTAAGTTCAATATCCCACTCTAGGCATATCATAGCCTACGCATCTTCCGAGCATAAATATTAGCTTGGTGTTTGCACACAGGTTCAAACCTCACATATATTCGCGCTCACTGCGCATAGTTATCACCATCAATTAGCTCGACTAGTGCATCCAATGAGTTAGATAGAATACTCTTCTCAACATGCCACAATCCCGAAATAGTATATTTTTTAGAATCCCCCATTTCCAAATTCATAGATCACATAAATCACCGTAACTGATCAAAACCTCAGCACCCAAATGACTGACACATCCCTCAAGTACGATCATTTCATGATAATTATTCTCAAAAAATTTCCTACAATACATAGCAAGATCGAAATATTGATAGTCGATCAACCAAGTGGGTGCTATAATACCAATATACATTTGTTGGTTAAAATATAGTGCGCACCTTTCTCAGGTCCTAACGAGCAGTTATAACATTCAATTTAAATATCTGAAGCTGAATATTCTATCCAGAATTTATGGCCTTCCCTTTAAGAATGAACTGCAACCTTGCACATGAAAATATTAAGCATGTACCATACACCACGTCTATCATGCCATCTTGTTGTAAACATAAAATCTCACTAGAATTTTTGGGCTATAGGAAAATTACATTCCGGCAGTTAGAAATCTTCTATTTGCTCCCATTTAGGAGGAGTTCATAATATACAATATGCTCTGCGCACCGGTAGAAGATATCCGGCTCGAACCATGGTAAAAACCATCGAGAAAACTTTCAAATCTGTTCGCACATAACCAAGCTATCGATACGAGGCAAAGGATACTTGTTCTTAACTGTTACTTCATTCAATTGCATGTAATCAATGCACATTCTCATTGTGCCATCCTTCTTTTTCACAAATAAGACTGGCACACCCCAAGGTGACACACTAGGCCGAATGAAGCCCCCCTTAGGAGTTCCTGAAGCTGCTCTAATTCCTTCAACTCCGCTGGTGACATACGATACGGTGGAATAGAAATGGGCTGAGTTCCCGGCACCAGGTCAATGTCAAAATAAATATCCCTGTTCGGAGGCATGCCCGACAGGTCTGCAGGAAATACATTAGGAAGATCCCTCACAACTGGGACAAAATCAATACTAGGAGTCTCAGCTCCAACATCTCGCACAAAAGCTAGTTATGGTAGACAACCCTTCCCAACCATACGCTGGGCTTTCAAGAAAGAATTTACTCTACTAGGAACATAATCAGTCATACCACGCCACTCGATCCTCGGAACACCCGGAATAGCCAAAGCGACTATCTTAACATGACGGTCTAGAATAGCATGGCACAGAGATAGCCAATCCATGCGCAGAATAACATCAAAGTCTACTATGCTCAACAACAATATATCAACTTGGGTCTCCAGACACCCAATAATAACAACACATGACCAGTACAACGGTCCATAACAACTGTATCGCCTACCATGGTAGATACATGAACAGGTAAAGAAAGAAACTCTCGGGACGTACCCAAATAATGAGCAAAATATGAGGACACATAAGAATAGGTGGAACTGGGATCGAGTAATATAGAGGCATGTCTGTGACAGAATGAACAATTCCTGTAATGACAGCATCTGAAGCAATAGCATTTGTCCTGCCTGGAATAGCATAAAAACAGGCTCGTCCACCGCTTGATCGACCTTAATCTCCATAAGCAATAACTGACTCACCAACACGCCTCAAACTGGAACCAACATAGCACATAATCGTGCAATCAACTTATTTAATAGCAAACTCCCTAACTTGGTTCAAAGCCATAGATCAAAACGCACTCAATAAATCACAATGCATATACTCTATTGCTGTCGTAATACCATAGTGAGATTAAATTCACCCCTTCATAGGCTTGTGGAAACACAAATCATCTAGAATTTTAACTCTTTTGCAATTCTTGCATTCACTCACACAACAGTTAAGCCCACTCTCTAGGCGACCAAATTCTTACTAAGTCCCAAATTTTCAAAAATTTCGGCAGAGTCTCCTTTGTAATTGGGCTTATACACCTGCTAGAGAATCACCAAAACCATCCTAACAACACATCCACAACTTGACATAGCATCATTATGTATATCAATAACATTAATCTCAATATTACATGTATTATATTATCAAAATTGATACATGGACATGCGTTGCACCTATTTAAATCGTAACATATAGAAAATACCTTTAGATCCTCCATTATTGGGCTATTCAACCAAGTAAGAACATTTTCTTTCTTTAATGTTTTCAACCTTTAAGGTGGGCTCCTCGACTCATATATTTCGTCATAATACATTTACAGAAGAGATCTCAGCTCCCAGACTTATCTAACTAGAATGGCAAATAGTTTCCCCTCATAAGCCAATTACTCATTAGCTTTACCTGTAGTTAATATTTTTGTATACCTTCCACTGTCATACAAATTAAACAATCGCTTAATATTCCTGAGTCTATACTCATACCGTAACATGAAATTTACTTCACTCCAAATAGGAGACATGAAAAGATTATTCACGCGCCCATAACTCGGGGCTACACACCCTATCACAATGGAAATCATACACTCAATAGTTCATATATCATTCAGTAGACCTCTCTCGTCACTTCCAGGTCATATAGATACATCTCGCAGTATTAACATACTCATCACGTAGCTATCCAGCCATTATACCCACTAATAGGGACAATACCAGACATGTAAGTTCAAAATAGTTGCTCACACAATCAGCACCTCGGTGCCCAAGCCATAGGCAAAGATCCGGTCTCAAGTCCTTCAGATTGGCCTAACATCAAACTCATAGAGATGACGTCTCGCCCTTCAATCGAGGGATTACAAGCCATTAGGGCATATCCAATACTAAGCGCTCGTTCGCGCATACGATCACGTGGAAGGAAATGTAAAAGTTACTTTTCAAGCTGAATCAAGGACGCACGATAAGAATATCAAGAATATGAAGTTTTTCCTAAAGGTTCTATAGCCTCTCGAGGATAAATACAGATGTATCCGTACCGATCCGCGAGACTCTGCTAAACCTTCTCATGACTCGTCAGACCTAGTAACCTAGGCTCTAATACCAACTTGTCATGACCCAATTCCCAAACCCGATCGTGATGGCGCCTCTCGTGAAGACAAGGCCCGCCAACAGAACAACGATACCTCTTTTAACAGTTACTTAGCATGAATAAGTCTGAATCATAGATAATATAATCATAAGTGCGGAATAAACGTGATAAAACAGGAAAACCACCCCGACTCAGCCCGAAATCGGATTGTCACAAGTCATGAGCTACTACAGAGTTTACTAAAATTCTACAAAGTCTAGAATTAGGAACAAAGTCTGAAGATATCATAAATAATAGAAGATAAAGGAGAAAATGGGGCTGCAAACATCGGCAGCTACCTCGTTACTCCTAGTCACCACCTGGTCTGGAAAGAATCAATGCTCAGGAGCGAACTCAGCTCTGCTTGTATCTGTACACATGGTGCAGGGAGTAATGTGAATACTCCGACCCAGTGAGTAATAAAAATAAATAATGACTGAAAGCATGAAATCTCATAAAGGCACAAATAACGCTATCTCAAGCAGTAAAATTAGTTACACAATAAAACCGTGAAGTACTAGTTAATTCTCTTTTAAAATAGTTAAGACAAATAATTTCAACAAGTAAGAAATAATCGAAAATCTACCCTTCGGGCTCAATATCAAATCAGAAACCTGCCCCTCGGGCTCAATATCAAACTCTCAGTACAGTATCAGCCTCACGGGCTCAATAACAGTCACACAGTATAACATCAGCCCCTCAGGCTCAATATCAAATCAGAAATATGCCCCTCGGGCTCACTCTCAAATCACATGGGTACCTGCGCTTACTGTGTGGGTGCAGACTCCGGAGGGGCTCCTACAACCCAAGCGCTATATCATCATAAGGCCTGAAAGCCTGTATATATCAACATGAGGCCTAAAAGCCTTCTCACATTACGCTCGAGGCATGAAAGCCTCCTCACAATACATTCGAGTCTTGGAAGCCTCCTCACATCACTCAACATATCCTCACATATGGTCCTCGGCCTCAATCAGTCCAGAAAATAATCATAAGCCCCTTGGGCATCAGTACAACATGGTGCTCAGCTCAAACAACATTAGAAATATCATTTAAATCTCAAGTCGAGTATAAATGTAGTTGAGTTTATGAAACAGAATGATTCAGTTGGACTGAGTTCAAATAATACTTCAATTAGTGAGGAAAACAGTGATGGAAATTCACAAAGGATTTCAAATAGTCGGCACGAAGGCCAAGTATGGCAATAATACTAAATCATGATGAAAAATAACAAGTCTTTATCAAATACGCGATAAAATATCAACCGGAATGGACCAATTAACAATCCCCAATAGTAAATAACTCAGCGCGTGTCTCATCTCAACATAGCACTACATTGTGTAAATTCGGGGTTTCAAACCCTCAGGACATCATTTAAAATTATTACTCACCTCAAGAAATCCAAAAGTCTTGCTCGCTATGCCCTTGCCTCTCAAATTTGCCTCCTCGTGCGTCGAATCTGACCAAAATCAAACAAACATCGATGAAGATTGATTTCTAAAAGACGGGGTTTTAGCCATACATATTTGAGATTCGCCCCTTAATGATACTACAATGATCCAATACAGTTATGTAACTTCACTCTACAATACAACATTCAATAGGGACAATATTAGTACTAAATCCCATAACTTATGCCATTTAGGCCTATTATCAAATATCTTGTAGGCATATATATTTACACCTCATAACTATAGTATTGGTTCCTCCAACTATCACCATTAACCAACCATTCATCCCACTATTATTCTTTAACAATTTATACTCCTAACATCACATGTGTGATCAACTATTCACACCTAAACCAACAAAATTAAATCAAATAAATATCTTTAAATACCTACCATGTTCATGTATTTAAATTGGGAATTTATGGTCTCCAATCACTATACCATAAGTTGTAATACATGATTCATATTCATAATTCCATAATAACTCCATATATATAAGTCTAAGGTGTAGGAGTACCTCTTGTAGACCAAATCTTGAAAGACAATAATGGGGTGTTCTTGAGATTTTTGAAGAAATTCAGTCAAAATCATGTTGTAACTAGTAATTGAGTAGTGAAATCACCATGAAAACACACTAAAAAAACTCATCTTAGGTGTGCAATTGGATGCCTTGGTCGAGTTGAGGCGTAGAGGAAACCCTAAGCTTGAGAAGTGACTCAAATTCTCTTATTTCCGGTCTTTGGGGTGTTTAAAAGTCTGTTCGTGCGCGAGTTCGCACGCTGTTCGCGCGTTGTTCGCGCGTCCGAGGCAGAATACTCCGAAAAATGCGCAACTTCGCGCTAGTGGTCGCGCTAGTGACACCTGCCGATTAAAATAGTCATAACTTTCTGTATACACCTCCAAATGACAAACGGCTTATTGCGTTGGAAACTAGACTCAAAGAGCTTTAATTTGATAAGTTGTGAATCATCCAATGCCTTATATAACTGGAGATATGATTGTTTAAAGTGAGGTCTTGTGCGCACTTATTTACAATTTTCGTCTATTATGAAATTTTCCAACTTCAAAAGTTCCCGTTAGCCATCCGAAATCACTCCGAGGCCCCCGAGACCTCAACCAAAAATACCAACACCTCCTAAAACATCATACAAACTTGTTCCAATCATCAAAATGCATCAAACAACGCCAAGACCATCAAATTACATCGAATTCTAGCCTAAGTTCTTCTAAAACTTGCAAAACACGCATTTGATCAAAAACCCAATCAAACCACGTCCGAATGATCTGAAATTTTGTACACATATCCCAAATCACCTAAAG
Source organism: Nicotiana glauca (assembly GCA_026770625.1). NCBI lineage: Eukaryota > Viridiplantae > Streptophyta > Magnoliopsida > Solanales > Solanaceae > Nicotiana > Nicotiana glauca. The sequence continues at coordinate 12,235 of MU753691.1, forward strand.
AAGCTACATCAACTCTCGGAATTCCATTTTGACTCTCCGATCAAAATCTCACCTATCAACCGGAAATCACCAAAATACTAACTTCGCCAATTCAAGCCTAATTCTACACCGGACCTCCAAAATTACTTCCGGTCACACTCCTAAGTCACAAATTACCTCCCGGAACTAACCAAACAGTCGGAATTCACATCCGAGCCCTCTAACTCATAAGTCAATATCTGGTTGACTTTTTTAACTTAAGCCTTCTTAAAAGAGACTAAGTGTCTCATTTCTTATCGAAACCACCCCAAACCAACTCGATCACATAAGATACGGATAATGAAAGAATAAAGAAGTTACAAATGGGAAAAACAGAGCGGTAACTCATGAGACGACGGGTCGGGTCGTCACAAAAATCCAACTGTAAGTTGATAATCAATGCACATGTGACCATACAATAGATACATCTATTAAAATCATATAATAGTACACATGGCAGGTGACTGGGCATATATATATATATATATATATATATATATATATATATAT
>MU753691.1:13272-35520 GCA_026770625.1 Nicotiana glauca
TATACTAATCAATTTTTATCATGAGAACAAGTCATACATGTGAATTCTCGAAGAATCTCCTTATTCTTCAATTTATGCCAATGTGAATTCTCAATCATTTTTGCATCATAATTGAACCGGGATGGACAACCGGTCATGCCAACTGATATTTGTTTCAGTAATCATTTAATTTACTGTGGGATGTGATTTCATCATCATGCTTATACATTTGTAGTACAAATAGAAGAAAATCGGGTAACCTTCATATTTACCCGGTGTGTTATAGTAATATGAAGATAATCGATCTTCCTTTCATTTATAGTCTCAATATGCCAACCACTTTGGTTAATACATTTCAAACTCAAAAAGTTTCTTTTGAGACTTACTACCACTAATGCCTTGAATAATTTTGTTTATTCGAGTAGTAATAAATTTTCTCTTCTGGAGCTATCAGTAATTCTGCACTACAAGATCTTTTATAACACCATCCAAGTGGTGAATTTTTCCTCCACAGAGAAAATTATCTTATCATAATAATTGTCATGGTCAAAATCATCATATGCAAAATCTTTTCTTGCTTTAATTTTGCCTTTAATAATTTTTTATAAGGCATGGCAACCACATGTACACGGCCAATAATATATTCGTGTAACCACATAGTAATGTTCATGATCTTTATTCTCTCAAACCTCCCGTAGAGGTGAGTTGTAGTATTTATTCAACCATGCATAAATATATTCTTGTGCATAATTTATGTCACATATATATATTTTTACACTCACTTCAGGAATGAGTTTGTATTTACAATGCTTATCACAAGTCGCATTCTTTAAAAAAAATAGACTATAATTATCTGAGTGTGCTTCATATTTATAGACCATATTGATACACAATTCCTTCACCTTTGAAGGATTATTTTGGGAAACCTTATTGTTCTCCTTTTATAATTATCATAATGATGACTATTATTATTTTGGTCTTTGGCACGCCCACGTTCATTAGTCAAACACTTGTCTTCCTTTGAATTTATTATGCACCGCTATCACATTCACTTAAAGAATGGAGAAAATCAAGTGTGACAAGCTTCATGCTTTTTCATGAAAAATACATTATTTTCGTTAGTCATCATTAGATCATCAATATGGTGCATTGGGATTCAAACCAACTGCCTTAACCATATAAAAGCATGTTGGGCCATAATAAGTTGGGACTCAAACCTAACTCTTACAATCATGGAACATCAAGACTTAAAACCCGATATCTTACTCTCATGATGCGTTGGGACTTAAAACCCACCATCTTATTATTAACCTTTGGCATAATAGGCCATGTGCAACTGAGACTCATGGTTCTCTAAATTTGTTATTCACGGGGCACATATAACGGTTATGCATAAAATCATTCTGTTATAACAATTTTATAAACATTAGCACTTCATTATTTATGACAATAAAACTCATTGCATGTAGTTTTGACCTCTTTAAGATAGAAATGAGATAAAATATTTCTTATAGACTCTGAAAAAATTTAGATCACAGTATATTATGTCAAATGACAAAAATATGTAAGTTATATAATTCATGAGTACTTTAAAAGTGTGAATACAATTTCATCGGTAACTAAAACTTTGTTACTATTATCAATATCACTAACAACAAAAAATAAGCACACAAATATAACCTCAGAATAATTACTTTTTATATTATCCAGTTAGCTCGAAGTTATCAGACCTGGCCACTTACTAGTAAAAGTGTACACAATTCTAGGGGTCATTGAGTGGTGGGTCAAATATTTATTAAAATTATAATTATCGATTTATTTTTCTTTGTAATCAAAATACTAGATGCAGCGGAGGAGCTATTACTAGCATAACATAAGCCATAACCCCAAGAATGCATGTAACTGACACAAGATCATACTCAGAAAGATTCAATTACCAATTCGTTTTTCTAAACTTTAATAATTTAGAATAGGTCAAGAACGAAAGTTATTAGGAAATTAAATTTTCAACTCAAAAGATTTAAAAATAATAATAACATAAGTAATGCTGGAGTAAACCTGGAGCATAGCAGACTCTCTTTCAAGTCCAACCTCACACTTACCTGGTTTTGTATTTACTAGTTATAGTAGTTATTCTTTTCTGATTATCGTAATGAGATTAATCAGAAAATGGACAGAAGAAGAACCAAACTCAAATCTCAATTGATTAGAAACTCGTGCTAATAACGTGTTAAGAAACTAAATCAAAATAACAATATGAAACAAGAAAATAGAGAAGAATGTAGAGAGCAAGAGATAAGAGCTTCTTATTTCTTTCAAGTATCAAGTGTGTACAATATCACTTCTCATCATCTATTATAGTATTATATAGAGGTATACAAAAGAATGCCATAAACATGACATTAAACATTTGAGATCATGAAAGAAGATCATGGGGAGGTTATGGAGGTGTGGGAGTTACAACTATAATGATGAGAAGTAGTGGGGGTTATCTACATAATGGAGAAGAGTAGTGGGATTAACTTCTTTAGGAGTTATAGACATCCACTACAAATTATAATATTTCATAAAAGAAAAGAGTAAAATATTCTTACTTTACAAGATGTAAACATTTTAGAAACATATGGAGAATACTCGAATTTAGTTCTTGAGGCTAGTCTAATAAAATTTTTGTCTTATACTATTCATGATTAATATTGTATTTACTACATTTTTGTATTTTATAGTGTCGGATCTATTTAATGGCTATCGCTTTTGCTTTTCATCGACTTTCTGGTCTTTATGATGATGTTGTTATTCCTATGGCATCTGTTGGTAGTACCATATTATCTCTTTTCATCTTCTTGAGCTGAGGGCCTTTCGGAAACAACCTCTCTACTTTCTCAGGGTAAGGTAAGGTCTATGTATACACTACCCTTTCCAAACTCCACTTTGTGGGATTTTACCGGACCGTTGTTTTTATTGTATAGAGAATACTCGAATTCAAACACGTGTAATTAACTCCAAGTGGCAAGATGGATCTAGAAGGTTGATTACGGGTTCTTGTGGATTCAAATTAAAAATCTACTAAATATTTATTTAATATATGATTATTGTCACGATCCAATTATCATGTCGTGATGGCGCCTATCATGGTACTAGGCAAGCCGACTCTTTATCAAAAATAACTCTATATTTCAATTTAAGGATAACTTCAAGCTATTTAATAATAAAAAACTTCATAAAGAAAAATCTGAATAATGAAAGTGCGGAAAGAAAAACCCGACATTGGCGTGTCACTGGTCATGAACATCTACTAAAATCTGTCCAAAATACTGAGACTAAAACAGTCAGGAAATGTAACTACAAACAACTATAGGAAGATATGAGCGAGAAGAATAGGGCTGCGATCGCCGGCAGCTACCTTGCCAACTCCGAGAAGAATCTACAGCTGGACTAGTCAATACCCACTACCGGTCCTCATACGCCTGGATCTGCAAACAAGGTGCAGGGAGTAACGTGAGTACTCCAACTCAGTAAATAACCAAAGTAAATAAAGGCTGAGAAACAGTGACGAGCAATAAAGCATATAAGTTCATATCATGAAATCTCAGTAAAAGTACAGTAGGATTTTAAAAGAAGAGATTGAATCAAATCATTTCGTTTAAACTCAGTTTCAATAAAAATCATTTGAAGATATGTTTTCAACAGTTCTCAAATAGAGGCTCAATTCAACAATGAGCAAAAATGATGGAATCATAAGCAGCCCATCGGGCTAAACATCACTCATAAGCAGCTCATCGGGCAAAACATCACTCATATACAACCCCTCGGGCGACCTCACAGTCAATCATATACAGCCCCTCGGGTATACCTCACATCACTGTCACTCAGGGTACCCGCGCTCACTTGGGGTGTTCAGACTCCGGAGGGGCTCCTTCAGCCCAAACACTATATCAAGCCATCTCGTGGCATAAATCAATCAGGCCAACGACCTCATCAATCATGAATCAGTAACAACATGATGCGGCGTGCAGCCCGATCTCATAAATATCCTCACAAATTAGACCCTCGGCCTCACTCAATCATAAACCTCTCAAGCCGCTCGGGCTCTCAGTACAAACAAGGTACTCAACCAAAAACAATATTTTATATGCATCAAAACAGAATAATGAAGACTGATTATGAAATCAATAAGTGTAACAAGACTGAGTATAGATTTTCAACCAAAAACAGTGAGAGGATAGTAAGAGAAGACCCTTAAGGGTCCAAACAGCTCTGGCACAAGGCCCAAATATGGCATTTAATTCAATTTACAGAAACTCTTTCTAAAACATATAAGTATCATATAGTTTCAACAAAATACACAACTTTATAATTGCCCAACGGTTGACGCCCACACACCCGTCACCTAGCATGCACGTCACATCAAAATAGTAAAACGATACGAAATCTGAGGTTTCATACCCTCAGGACTAGATTTACAATCGTTACTTACCTCAAACCGGTCAAATCTCTACTCTGCGATACTCTTGCCCCTCGCCTCGGTCTTCAATAGCTCTGAATCTATTCACAACCAGAACAATACCATCAATATACGCTAATAGAATAAATTCAACGAGAAAAAATATCAAATTAGGCACAAATCCCAAAATTCTCTCAAACCCGGCCCCCAGGCCCATGTCTCGAAATATGAAAAAAATCACAAAACTAGAAAACCCTTTCACTCATGAGTCCATCCATATAAGATTTATCAAAATCCGACTCCATTTGACCCCTCAAATCCTCAATCAAACTCTCCAAAATCCCAAGCTCTAACCCCCTGATTTTCACCCTTAATCACCACTAATTACATGATTAAACAACGGAAAATTACCATAAATATGAGTATTAGGGCTCAAATTACTTATCTCAATGAAAACTCCCTTGAATCCCTCTTCAAATTGCTCCCAAAAGCTCCAAAACCGGATTAAAATGGTGAACAATGACCCAAAATTCGCGAAGTCCACAATTGATACTTTCTGCCTAGAACTTCTGCATCTGCGGTCCAATAGTCGCATATGCGACGCCACACCTGCAAAAAATCCATCGCAGGTGTTGTTCCCACTTATTCCCTCAGATACTACTTTTGCGGTCCTAATGTCTCACTTGCGGTCTCGCAGGTGCGCTCCACTATTCGTACCTGCGGCTCTTGCCTCAGCTTTCCAAATTCCACATTGCGGTTCCCTTCCGCATCTGCGATCCTTGAACATGCGGTTCCCTTCCGCTTCTGCGATCCTCGCATCTACGGTTCCCACTCTGCAAGTGCGGAAACATCAGAAGCAGCAGCTTCAGCTGCACTATTCTATTTCCAAATCCTCCGTTAACCATCCGAAATAATCTCAAGGCCTTCGGGAACTCAACCAAATATGCCAACACATCACATAACATCATTCAAATTTAGTCGAACCTTCGAATCGCTCAAAACAACATTAAAACACCAAATCACCTTGGATTCAAGCCTAAGAACTTTTAAACTTCCAAATTCCGCAAACTATGCCGAAACCTACCAAATCACCTCCGAATGACTTGAAATTTTGCACACACGTCACAAATGACACTATGAAGCTAATCCAACTTTCGTAATTCCATTCCGGACCTAATATCAAATTTTTCACCACCAACCAAAATCGCCAAATTTTCCAATTTCGTCAATTCAAGTCTAATTCTATCACGAACCTCCAAATTACGTTCCGGACGTGCTCCCAAGTCCAAAATAACCTAACGGAGCTAACTGAACCATGAAAATCCTAATATGAGGTCATTTTCTCATAAGTCAACATCCGGTTGACTTTTCCAACTTAAGCTTCTAAATAGGAGACTACGTGTCTCATTTCACAGCGAAATCACTCCGGACCCGAACCAACCAATAAGATACGATGAAATACAGCTGAGGGATAAGGTCTCCGTATACACTATCCTTTCCACACTTCAACTTTTGAGATTTTACTGGATCGTTGTTATAATTATTGAAGCATAAGTCGTATGAGACAAGAGTGTTGCACGTCTACCCGAAATATTTTGTAGTTCCTTAAATATGTCTCAATTATAGATCCTAAAATATTGGTCATAATTTCTTTTAAAATTTGTTAATATTTTTCATTTATACTTTTAATATATTTTATTTTTTGAAAAAAATTTCAAGGAAACCCGCATTTCCTAACCTTTGGATGTGCACTAGGTACTCCACTTAGTAGCTTGTTCATTGTGGAATTGCTCATAAATCACACAGAAGAAGTAAATCGTACTAGGCAAGTCCGGAGTGGCAAGCTCTGACTGAGAGGTTCCTTGTGAGGGGAATCAATCTCAGGTCTGCCACGTGGGAAATCACTCACCAAACCAACTGAGTCAACCCTCTGCGGACCTATACCCTTGATTGAATAGTTGTTACCTACTGTATAGTATCGTATTGTTACTTTAAATACAATATTTGTGTTGATTGTTACTTAAATTTTATTGTATCGTATCCTAATGACGAAAAGTGCCACTTTATGGAATGACGAATTTGGTGTGGTGGCATCATTTCCTTACTTTTTTCTCTCATCTTGCGCTTCCTCATAATTAGATAATCATATTTTATCATTTACCCTACTTTTTATATATAATAATTTTACTTCGTATCCTATGTTTTCTTTGTAACTTTGCAAATTTATTCTTCATATTGTTGGTGCGTGAGATCATGAAATGGCGGCAAATGATACAATCTATTAAAATATTGTATTCATCAAACTATACAATACAATGCAGTACAACTCAATAAGATACATTATGAAATGACCTGTAACAACTAGGGATTTCGACCGTCTGTACGGTATTCAGACATTTCGGTTCAGTATTTTCGGTATTCGATTTCTTAAAATGATATACAATATCATACCTAATTAAATTCGGTATGGTTCAATTTTTCTCTTTTCGATTTTGGTTTCCATTTATTCGGTTCGATAATTTTAGTTTATTTGGTTTGAATACTAACTAGTGCATTGAGTCGCAGACCGTAATATTCTTAATTAAAGTACTCAAAAGTACACAACTAAAAATGTTGGTTGACAAAATTTTTGTCCCAAACTAGCAAATATCTAACTCAGAGAGAGAAATTGTATTAAAGGAACAAATTTGATCATTAGAAATGTCTTGTTACTTGTTTAGAGTTAATTGACGAACTTAGAGAATAAAGTAAAGTAAAATTTAAAATTTTTATATTTATGTTATAATTAATAATATGTGTATTGTGTAATATAATATATTTCGATATTTCATTTTAAAATAACAAATATCATACCTAATACCAATATTTTTTTAAAACTTAAACTGAATACCAAATACCAAAATTTTTGATTTCGATAGTAATTCAGTATTTACCAAATTATGCAAAGCCGTGGTAACAACAATTCAAATAAGCTGTTAATTTTAAAGAAGTAATAGTTCTTTTGACAGTGATAACCTAATTAATTTGTTATTTGTTATTTTCTTAATAGACGTAAAAAGAACTAAAATAATAATTAAAATGAGACGGAAAGAGAAAATTATTCTAGGAAGGTTCTTCTCCATCACCAACTTAAATATGAAAAAGAAATCCATTTTGACTTTTTTCTTCTTCCGTTTAAAATGACATAATTACCCTTCTCTTCTCCATTCGATATATATACTAGTATGGTGTTGCCAGGGCTAAGCCCGCGCCCAATAGTTGTTTAGAGAAGTTACGAGAAGCAACAATAAGCAAAATTAAAGAAGCAACAACACTCCATAATAACCAAATATTAGATAAGTCAAGCTGTTAAGCTTGAATTTTTACTCTATAAGAACATCTGCAGTAGTCCAATATATTTGATAAACACTTACTGAAATATAGTACTATCAAAATATAATGATTGTTTCCCACATAATTTTAAAAAATAGCACGAGAGTTCAACTGACATGATAATTATTCACATTTCATGAATCCCATAAGCGAGTCAAATCTTTTTTTAATTAAAATATGTATTCCTTTATGTTTTTCTCAAAAAAAAAGAAATGTATTCCCTAATTTTGAATAGAGGATTAAAACCGAATGAGCTGACTTTATGTACTTTTCAGTGAAATACATGTCAAAGGGATGGACAAAGTTATATATTTTTTTTAGAAGAAAGTTATATTAACTCTATGATTAAGTCACGAAGCTTCCTAAGATGATTAAAAACAACTTCACATGAAACTTATTTTTCTAAAGAAAGAAGTTGACATGAAACAACAAGAAAATGTATGTATATCATAGAGAAGCAAAAAATGCAAGAGTGTCCTGCAATCAGGGGCGGAGCTAGTCTTGCGGTTGCGGGTTTGGCCGAACCCAATAGCTTTGATTCAAACCCTGTGTTTGTCTTGAGAAATCCATTGAATATATACAAATTAGCAACTTAGAACCCAGTAGCTTAAATTGGTCGAAAATTAGAACCCATAAACTCCAAATTCTGGCTCCGCATCTGCCTACAATGTTCTTCAACTTCCATGTACTAAGAAACTACATGGCATCCCTTACTCAATTACATACTATTCAACTTCTTCTTTTGCCAACAAAAAGTTCTTCTTCCACATAAGAATCACACATAACAAAATCTGTAAATCAAAACCAAGAAGGATTAAAATCTTTGTAAATTTCAAAGAATTGGTAAAAGATTTATATTGGTACCAGTAATACTTTTATCTTTCTTCTTTATAGGACAGCGACTTTGAAGTGGTTGAAATTAGTCATCTGCTAATTTATCTTTCTTTAAATTTGACTAATAGTTAGGTGGTACAACAACAACAATCCAGTATAATTCCACTTAGTGGGTCTGGGGAGGGTAGTATATACACAGACATTACCCCTACCCTGGAGTAGAGAGGCTGTTTTCAAATAGACCATTGACATCCTTCCCTCCAAGAACTTCCCACCTTGCTCTTGGGGAGACTCGAACTCACAACCTCTTGGTTGGAAGTGGAGGTTGCTTACCATCAGAGCAACCCCTCTCGTCTACTAATAATTTAATATGTTACATGACAAGCTAACTCTAGTACTCAAAGATAAAGAGAACCTAGAGAAGGCAAACTTTTTCACAAGTCCTTTTAAGATTCTAACCTATATCATCTTCCAAGCAGTAGTTAAGATATAATTTAGCCCCAGGAAAATAATAGTAGAAGCCATTGATACTCCTCAAGACAATAGAAATAAAAATTAATCACAGAAACTTAAAAATAGAGAAGACATATATATGCATAAGAAATTTAATTAAAACCATAATTCATTGAGGAATTTATTCAAACACAGAGAAGAAAACGCATTGGTAGTAATTGTATTCCTTCAAAAGTCACCAGTCACATCAAATAACCAAAATAATGGATCTATTAATTTTAAAGAACAAAAAAGGAAAAAATAAGAAGAAAAAAAACTACCCTTTGAATTTGATTCTTTTCAAATAAAATATTTTAATTATGCACTTGATGATATTTTTTCCGGAGATTTACACAAATAAGTTATTTTTGTCACTATTTAAGTTTGAGCTGTCTAAGCAAGTTGTTCTAAAATAGCTCTCGCATCAAAAGTTTAAGTTTAATTCCTAGATGGTTGCAAGAAGACTTGCCTTGCCACAACTCAGATACGGATTACTACATTTCTATTGGATGGACTTGCTACAACCTAAAAGTCCTTGCGCATCATCAGGAGTTCTGTGTACAATATATCACAACTTCAAAATAAATAATTCATATATTCTTATAGTAGATCTTTGAGAAATTTCACCAATATTTTTTCCCCTTCAAAATAGGTTCAAATAACTTCAAATTTTGCATCCAATATTCTAACATAAGTAGACTTTAATAAGCTCACTTTGCTCTTCAACAATCAATCTAATAAAACTCATTAACGATATTTTTCCAATTTTAACCAACCCAATTCAAATAAATCACAAATAAGAAAGGGATGAAAGAGAACTAAGGAGGGGAGCAAGTTCTAACGAATGTCTACAAGGACATCCAAATGAAATGTCTTGTATTATTTCATAACACATTTGAACCTTAAGTACATCTTTTCAAATAATGAAAAACTTTAATATTAGACGAGCAACAAATTGTGATCGCACAATTCATAGATAATCGCTAGATGAATCAACAATGTAAAATAAAGACAAGTACAGAAAAAATAACAAGAAAAAAAGCTCACATCGAACAATCGACCTACTGCGCACTTTAATATCTCACAAGCAACAAATTAAATGATATAAGTAATGATCTCTCAATAAATTAACTATTTAACACAAAGACAAAAAAACAAAAAATGAATGTAAGAAAAATTCTCACATGTGAAATATCTTGGGCCCATGCTCAGCATGGACCATCTTTTACTAGTAAATACAGAAGTGTATAAACAGAGTAGCGGCTTTAATCGATGCCTTTTAATATAAACTGCCGTTTTGTAAATGAATAATGTGGCGCCTTGGAAATAGCCGTAATATATTGTGTATTAATCTCGTAACTGCCGTTAAAAGACTGCCATAATTTCAGCATTTTTTTCTAGTGGAGTTAGCACGTTTTTGGCCATGTTTCCATTATTATTTGGCATGATCTTTGCATGTTCTTAGTAGTTGGGGGTTGTCAACTACATTAGGCTAAAATATTGGGTTATGTGGGACAAGTGTCTGAGCCTAAGGCAACTAATGTAAGAAAATGGGGCTGGTTCATGTGTTAATGTTTATGGAATAAGTGAAAAACGTGTAAGAGTACACATTGAGTTAGGAAAGAGTCCTAAGTCAGGTTTTCAAGAGTCAAAACACCTAAGGCTAAGAGTACTCTTGTGAGGGTCAAGAGTGATCTTCTTGTACACGACATTGTACTTCGAGTTTGAGTTTCTTTGTATGCTCGAGCTAAATACAAAGTTGGGAAAAGAGTTTCATGTATATTGTGCCTTGTGTTCATCTAAATTTCTGTTGCCTTTACTTATTTTTCGTTGCGTAAAATTGGTCCTAAACTTACTACTACGTTGGAAGCTGTCTAAAATAATATTAGTTCAAAGTTGATGAAATTTTGGCCAAGTGTTGAAGCAGGCCGAAGTCAAGTGTGACACTTAGCTGCCGCGCAGGCTATTTTTATGTGACATAAGACGCGCTTGTGACACTAAGGAAGCTATTGACATCCATAGCAAACTGAGCTGGATGGAAGAGAGAACCCTTCCCTTATTCCATGCTGGAGAGTCCCTGTTTTTTACACTTGGAATGGCCAGTCAAGTGCATAGAGGCAAGAATTATATTGCTGGAAGATTCAGAAAATAGTTGGCCACACAGCAGGAACCTGAAAATTTCAGCTGCTGATGATATTTAGGTCATTTGCAAGATCATTGAAGAATACTTCATTCTTTTCTTGCACTGCATGCCTCTGTTACATTTTCTCTTAAGATGAATAAGAACTATTAGTAGCATCTAATGCTATTTTTGAATTCAACCTAGGGGCTAACTTGTATTAAAACAATATCATAATACATTTGAAAATCATAAAAATTGATACGTAGAATATTTTCTACTTAAAGCATTGTCAACATTTTGTGGTTCTAAGGTCACGAGAAGAAGGATTTAATATTAGTTTTGGGTGGGGAAGTGGAGGCAAAGCAGAATATAAAAAAACGAAAAATGATGGAATGCATTTTTGTTAGGTTGATTCCTGCGACATTTTGTGATGGAAAAGCTAAAATAGTTTAGTTTTTTGTCAAGGTGTTTCTTGCCTAATCTTGTAGGTTAAGTAGGTACTAATCATGGCACCACTAGCTCTTATATAGGATTTCTTAAATGATGATAGTTTGCGTTCTTTAACTTTGTTCTGAAACTTATATAAGTCTTTCAGAATTTGTCAATTTGTTGCAAATAATTGAAATTTAATGTAGTATAGTATCTTTCTTTAGAGTTCATGATATGTCCAGCTATATTTTGTTTAGGTATATAGTGGAGAAGAAAATTCATTCTTTTTGGGGTGTTTGAGAAGCTATATTATCTCTGCTTCTTAATTTTGTTTAGCTGCTTGCTTGATTAGCAATGAATAAACTTTATTCTTTTGGGATGAAATTAAGTTGATGTTTGAGCAGCTATTATTGTGATACATTTCACTCTTCCTTTTTGAAAAGTTTTGCTTAGACTGCAGGTAGCTTTTGAGTTTGCAACATGGACATACATCTTTTGATGAACCACTATGCGAGTACTCACATTATAACTTGCCACCTTTTTTCATTTAATAGCATCTAAAATTATCTTTTTTTCCTTCATATATATCGTGGACTCAAATTTTATCCTAATGTTCTATTTTACCTCAAATATGTTTCGGGGATGAGGCAATTTCAAGCAAAAAGACTAAGTCCCACAAAAAAGACACTTACCGATTCCATCCGCCCACCACAGCGAGCTTGCTGATTTGAGTAAGACGAACGAGTCAACAAGACTTAATTTAATCGTCCTCCTCAGGGTCGAAATCTTTAACCTTTACATCAGCATCCTCTCCATACTGAATGCAGTTGTCAATCTGAGATAACATGTACTGTATGCTGCAAAACAGCAGAGAACATTGATCTTTGTCAGAGGCTGAAACAATAATTTAATAGTAAGACTAAAAGGTGCTCTTGTGTGGGTTACGCACATCACACAACAAACACATACACAAGGAAGAGTATGTTACCTGCTCTCTTTTCTCAAGTCAAGAGGGAGAAAGCTCACCATGCTGTACTGGTCCACCTGTACACAAGAAAAATATCAGCCATTACACATAACTTTCTTCTCATATCTTTTCATCTGAAAGTAAAGACTTAAAGTAGGGCAGAATCCGTGGCAGATAATTCATATCCTACAAGCCTGTACAATCTTGTATCTAACTTGGGAGAAACAACAACCTCTTCAAGTAAAGTTGCCATTACGTTCCAATTACAAAGAGAATAATCGACAACACAAAACATATGTGATTGTCAATTCAATAACTAATACGCAATTCTTGGAAACATCTTAACTATCACAGCTTACCACTTCAATCAGTGATTTGTTAAGCTTCTGAAATTGTGGAGCCATTTGTTTATTCAACTCTGCGAGTAACAGCTGAGGCTCTGGATCCAAGTAACTAAAGGGAAAATAAATTTTAATACACTAAAATAACAAAGACAATTAGTGGGAGCATGTGTTGAAAGTGCCAAAGACATTAAACGAATAGTTAGAGGTAGTAGGACTAACTTCTCAACATCCTTTTTGTTTGTCACAAGATCCATTTTTTGAGAGAATGTTAACATGGGGTAGTTCAAGTTGAACCATAGCAGAGAGTGAAGCCATGCAACCACTTATGAATTTGGTCACATCTGTGATAAACTGAGATACAAAAAGAACATAAACGCCATGGTTAATAGCAGAGGAAGGAAAAAGAGAAGAAGAAAATCAACTAGTAAAGATCACGCACCTGAGAATCAAGTAAATACACAACACAAACATTAAAACTTTTACGCCTTAGGTGTTCCACAAAGTTCTTCAGCACAGGAACATGTGAAAAAAGTTGTATAATGATGAAATGTCAGAGTACTCTATATGTGTGCGCGTGCATCTGGGAGTGCATGTGTGCATTTCTTTCTATAAGTACATAAAGATTTACGAGATAAGAATACAGGTCAGTGTAGAAAGTTAGATTATGGGTAGTCATAATAGGAGACAGATGGCCGAGCAACAACATAACAATGTAGAAATCATGTTAGGAAACTTAGAACAATTTTCCAAAGTTAAGGATAAGACGAGTGCAATGGACTAATGTGGAATTGCTGCATCATTTTTATCCTTGAATAACTTGAAGCAAGATTCAAGAAGAAGAGGGAACACCATGTCTACACAGCCTTAGGATGGAGAGATGGAGCCCACGGATTGGAAAAGGAAGGAATTCTTAGTTTGACGCGAGCCTTTAAGTAATGCATTAAGAAAAAAACAGGATCTTATATTCTCATCCTGTATCTAAGACTGCTCCATCATTGTCCAACGGAGTAGAAGGGTCTTAATCACATAAGTTGCATCAAAGAGTAAATATATCTGAACATGCAATGTTCATTCTCTGAAAATGTACACAAGGTGGAAGTCATGGACACAAATAATGACATCAATAATTAGTATCTGAAAATTAATTCAGGTGTTTTGATACAAATGTTTCCAGTATAAAAATTAGACAGGTATCTCACAAAATTAGGCAGGTATCTCAAAATTAATTCAGGTGACTTGATACAAATGTGTCCAGTAGAACAACATTCTGAAATTAGTTAACAATAAAGAAACAGATAGCCCTTGATTTCAATCCGTGAACAATCTAAGCGGCAAGATTCTGTAAAGACAATTCCAAGGAAAATCACAACTGATAGTCAAGCCCTCGGAGACTCTCCACCACCTGTATGTCCCTATAGTATTTACTCACAAGAAGTTATGTTGGCAGTATTCTAGGTTAATATCTTCGCCTGCTAGCAAAATTCAGTAGTCTACATCGGAGAATTAGTACTGTACTGCTAATATAAGAACAAATAGGAGCGGAAAATGTACAAGTACCTGGGCAGTCAAACACTAGGTAGTCATCATCCAAGTAGTTGTCCAACTCTTCTGTCAGCCACTCATCCAAATTTTCTTCAAGATGTCTGATATAACCATCAAGGGCTTACAATTTTGACAGGCCAAAAACAGGATTTTAAAATTTTCATACAAAAGAAACAGAATTCTGAAAATGAAAAGCCTCTAAAGGAAGGATACTCCATGCAATACATAAGGCCACCATTTGGTCCGAGACCTAGTTCTTCCATAACATCATCCAGTGAGATGAGTTCTCTGATGTCTGCAACCAATATCATTAAGTTAATTTTAGAATTAAGACATATGAACAGAAAGCTAATTACTTAAAATACTCCATCTCTTCTCACCCATAGCCACTGGACAGTCAAAGTTCTCGGCAGCAGGATCCAAGTTGACAATATGGATAGTGCGCCGCGTGGTCTCACAATGTTGATGCAAACTAGAGCAGTAAGTGGGCTGTAAAAGAAATATCAGTCTAGGTGAAACTAGCCATATCAAGGACATCTTTTTAGCAGGATTGGACATCCAAATATAAATCAAGGACAAATCCAATATAAAACATTATAGAAACGTGAAGCAATATGATCCAGCTATCACCTTTCCAGTGCCTGCAGGGCCAATAACCAACTGTGCGTAGCCCATGATCACTGCCTTTTCTGTTCTTTTTACACGTTGCTCAAATCGAGAGGTCAACTGAGAATAGAGGTTCTGAGAAAATTGAAAATCTGAAAGAAGCCAAGAACTGCAACCAACATGTATGTTGCACCCCACACACTAGCCGCAAACAACAAGCTTAATATATCAGCTTGGCCCATAAGCATTATCACGAGAAAAGAAACATCACAATATCACCCGAATTACCCATAAATAAAGTCAAAAAAATGACTGTTGAAAGCAGCCAAAAAAAATTTCCATGAAGTAGGCTCATAAAAGCCCCTACAAACGTAAAAATAGACAAAGTTATAATAAGCTAAAGCAACATCCTTATGATGGGAGTATCACGAATTATATCTTCAGATTTCTACTATATGCAACAACCATATCAACAAATCGAAGAACAGGCATTAGTCAACAGCACGACTCCAAACCCTCCCCCTTTTCCCCACACCCACTCATCCCACCACCCAAAACGATGAAAAGGCAAAATAAAATTTGTTCCTTTGAATTGGAAAATAAAGAGTCTATGGTTCTTGTTTTTCAATTGTTATATAGTTTTTGTTTTGAATATAACAGCAAAGAAAGGACGAAACTATTGTCGCCCACATATATTGCAACAAAGTACGGAGTAAGTTTGTTTGCATCTCCAACAATCACTCTATTTTTTTGTATTATTTTTCACTTTAAAATGGTGCAATATCAAATCTAATCCAACCATTACACTAATTTTATACCAAATTTTCTCTCTCTTCTATATTATATTATTATCTTCTACTCCAACCACTCTATTTCTCTCTCTTATTTTCTATTTACTTTACATCAAATAGAATAAAATATTATTAAAGCAAATATAAATTAATGAATAATATTACACCAAATTTGTTGCAACACTATTCATGCTCTATAACAGAGCAACAAATAGAGTACCATCGAATCAACATTACTCTATTTCTTGCACCAAATTTAAATTTGGTGCAAAAAATAGATGGCCTTACAGCACAAAATAGTACTAACGGAGACAGAGAAGCATATATTATGGAAAAATAAAAAAGAAAAGCACAAAAGCCATGAACTTGCCCGTAGTTACAGAGGACGTAGATGGTTTCTCCTCCTATTTCTTCTGTAGTGGCAAACGGGCGGGTCGGGTCGGATATTGTTCAGGTTGAAAACGAGAAATGAAAAAACGGATCAATTATCCGACTCGACCCATATTTAATACGGATAAAAAACGGGTTAACCGGCGGATAATATGGGTAAGACTTATTGTATATGATCACTTCTGGGAGATTCTTAGTCTCTCTAACTTGAATAACCCCTAATTTCAGGCTTTACAAATGTAAAAGTTAGATCCATTGGTTATCCATTTTCTAAATGGATAATATGGTTCTTATCCATATTTGACTCATTTTTAAACAGTTCATTATCCAACCCATTTTTTAGTGGATAATATGGGTGGTTAACTGTTTTCTTTGAACCATTTTGCCACCCCTACTTCCACCTAAATAGGTAGTAGCCTCTTTTCCTCTTTTCTTTACCTTTTCTCTTCCGCGTCAAAAAGTTGCCTATATATATATATATATATATATATATATATAAAAGAAACTTTATTACCCTCAATGTTTAAGGTTTTATTTAATTACACTTACTATATTAAATTATCAATTCTATACCATAATTAATTAATGGTATAATTAATTGTATATTTTTTACTCCTTAATTAAAGGAATCTGCACGTTTCTCTCTCCTAACCCTTCAGTCCCACCCACGTTTTACTCATACCCACGTTCTTTTTACCATTTTTCATCTTCTAAAACTAAATTCTCCCTCTAAATTCACAAAATTGAAGTCAAATCTTCAAAGTTCATACACACATTTACTTTCAGCTTCAAATTTTCTCAATGAAGAAGAACAAACCTTCAAAGAGACAAGAGAGCAGCAATTCCACCATTGACAGCCATTAAAAAGCTTTTAAGCTTTGAATTCAAATTTGAATTTTCAAAAATCATTATTTATTTTGATTGGGTGTTGTTGAAAATAACTGAAAATATGTTTTGGAGTTTATATCTCAATTTTGAGGGATTTTGGTGAAGATTAGACTTGGTTTTGACTGAAATTCAGATTGAAACTCGAAGAAGAAGAAGAAGAAGACATATTGCAGAAATTGTAGATAAATTGTAGACTGTTTTTTGCAGAAGATTTTGTAGAAGTTTTAGTCGTTTTGGATTTGTGAAAACAAAAAATAATGCATCTACAATCAGAATACAAATAATCTACAAAACATCTACAAAGTGGATACATTGAATTTTAATATTCCAATTTCCATCCAATTATAGCATAATTGTGATTTTTGACATAATTACGTTTTTTCAGAAGATTTATAGAAGTTTTAGCCGTTTTTTATTTGTGAAAACAAAAAATAAAGCATCTACAATCAGAATACAAATAATCTACAATTTATCTACAATTTCTGCAATATGTCGTCTTCTTCTTCTTCTTCTTCTTCGAGCTTCAATCTGAATTTCAGTCAAAACCAAGTCTAATCTTCACCAAAACCCCTCAAAATTGAGATATAAACTTCAAACCATATCCCCGATTATTTTCAACAACACCCAATCCAAACAAATAATGATTTTTGAAAACCCAAATTTGAATTCAAAGCTTTCAAACTTTTTAATGGCTATCAATGGTGGAAAATATCTGGAAGAATATTTACTTCCATAATTATAGCGCGCCTAAATAGGAATATATGGAAGATATGATTCGATCTGATTTACGCCAAATTTTTTTAAAATATTTTGTTCCTCAATTTTAGCTCAACAAATTAGGAAGATTCAGCTACTATTAATTAGTATTTAATGATTGGTATAATAAATGTAGAAAAAATATGGACATGGCGAGTAAATTAGAAACTATGCACATTTTTTGTAATAAGGTTTCATATATGGTATAGGAAAGAAAAAATCTCTATATATATTAGAGGTGCCAAAACAAGCCCAAAACCCCTAACCCGCCCAACTTTTAACGGGTTGGGCTTGTAAGATTTGGGAGAAATTAAAAAATAGCCAAATTTACAAGTGGTCGTTCAAAAATAACCCAGTTTTAGAAGTAATCGAAATCTAGCCACTTTTTATGTAAAGTTAAATCTGAGTGAAAACACTGTTCAAATCCCGGAAAATAAGCTAGTATATTATGCTGGAGTTCCATCATAAGTATACTTGAACTCCGGCATATTATACTAGAGTTCCAAGATAAGTATGCTGGAACTCCAGCATAATATGATGGAGTTCCAGCATAAGTACACTAAAACAACAACAACAACAACCCATTATAATCTCACTTAGTGGGGTCTTGGGAGGATAGTATGTACACAGACCTTACCCTTACCCTGGGGTAGAGAGGCTGTTTCCAAATAGACCCCGCCGTCCTTCCTTCCAAAAACTTCCCACCTTGCTCTTGGGGAGACTCTAACTCACAACTTCTTGGTTGGAACTCCAGCATAATATACTGGAGTTCCAGCAAAGTATACCTGTCCAGTATAATATGCTGGAAGTTCATACACAAGTGCTCGAATCTCTTGTATATTATGCTGGAACTTTCAGTGTATTGTAGTTCCAGCAAAATATGCTGGAAGTTCATATACAGGTGTACCGAACTCTAGTATATTATTACAGCATAGAAGGGCAAATTCATGAGAGTAGAATTGAACAAAGAAATGAAATTAAAGCATTTACAGAACTAATTTCTAATAAACAGTAAATCCTCCACCTTTCTATTGGCATGGACAGGCAGTGTAGTCATTTTGGTAATTGTAATGGAATTTAAGTGGTATGTTACAATTTAGCGTTAAGTTAGTAAGCAAAGGTGCGCGACCAAATCAGGAGAGCACCTTGCGCTTCACAAATCAAGGCAATAAGATGTTTCATAAGAACTTAAAACCATTTTAAGCATGTATCGCCAAACTCTACAGAGAATCAACGTGGACCAATAAATTAAACAGAGTTATGAAAAGGTGAAAAAGATAAGAATAAAAAAATAAAAATAAAATGAAGCGTAGTACTTCATCCTTTTACCAAAAACTGATTGGTTCTAACAAAACTTCACCAAATGAAAAGATAGATACAATATTCGGCAGATGAACAACAACCTCTCATCAGAGATGCAGAAGATAATGAACTTCAACAACTGCATTAACAAATAAATCTCGCATAGAGGTTAATATATTGACCGTTTCACTACTGGCTTGGAGGAAGAACAATAAGATAATTAAGTATAAAGTATTCTCTTTTCTTCTTTACAAAGCATGTAATGTTCTAAGAGAAGTTACAAGTTACCCATTCAAGGATCCAATTCCCTTTCTTTTGGTGATCATGTCTTTAAGATTCATAACATCAATAAAATTCTGCATTTTTTTATATGATCAGTCATCACGATTAACATCTCCGTAATGGTTTCCCGCACCTGTAGATTACTCTACTGGTGCAATAGAACAGAAAAGCATGGAGAAAGAAAAAGCAGACAACAGAAGTACTTGGAACCATATCTTGGTGAATGAACAACAATAACAGAGCTAGGACAGAAAGAATCAGTCAAATTTAAGACGTAGCATGCAACGGAAGAAATGAAACATACTTTTCTAAATGTTGCAACCATCATCACATATATATTTTAGTCGTCTGAAGAGAAAGCAAAAAATTTCAGAATAACACGTGCAAACATTATGCTGCAATAATGTAATCTGTTTTACCTATACTCAATATTCTAGTAAAAGTATATATTCTCCATCTTGTAATAGTATCTCAAGCATCAAAATATACCATTAATTCCCTCTATATTATGTATGGAAGATAAGGAGCTATAACATAAGCAAGAAAACTTTGTGGCAACAACAAATTTTGTAAATTATCATGTTTGTTCGTACAAAAAGAAAGCGTCAAAGTCGTTTATGAATCACAAAAGTGCTAAAAGTCTCGTTACATTAAGTATTAGGATTTTACTTTGACACTGAAATTAGAATTTTGAAATACTTCTGTTATCATTGCTTCCTCCCAGATAGGTTGGGTACAAATGTAGCAAAATTTTCACTTTCCCAAACACATTTGCTTATTTTAAGTAAAGACTAAAGAATGAAAGGATATATAACTGGAATAACAAAGTAAAAGAAAAGCAAAAGCCATTAGAGATGGACTTTTTATATATATATATATATATATATATATATATATATATATATATATATATATATATATATATATATATAAAAAAAATGACACATAATGATGTAGTCAATTCTTTATACGAAAGGGCACTAAATTAAATTAATAACATAATGATGTAGTCAATTCTTTATACGAAAGGGCACTAAATTAAATTAATAAGAGAAATATTATTAATAAAATAACCCTTAAAATATATGTATATATAATGGATGTGAATATAATTTAAAACATCGAGAAATGTTATTACATATATTAACATAATATATGAATTCAAACTGATTGGATATATATCATCATTTGAACTTGCAAAAATGATCAGTTAAGTCACGTTAGTTAGGATGTAATATTATGCACCTATAGTTTATAAATATGTAATGAGATGATATCTTATCTAAGATTTATTTGTACAACATTTTCTTTGTGTATGTATCATTCTGACGCTTTGGTTGCTCCCTCATGATAAGAACTTTTGTTGTGGACATCGATATTCGTCTTGAAAGTATAATATATTCCCAAACGCTTTCATACCATCATGCCTATATTGAAATATGAAATTTAATGGATTATCAAATATTTCACGGCATCTTAAGAAGTAATATTTGAACAAATAATGTCATATCTTATTAATTTTGCATCTCTTTTACTCTTTGAAATGTCGAGTGGATCAACACACTACTAATATTAGTCGTAGATATACCAAAATTCCATCCTCACAAAAGACAAATAAAGTTTAGTATAAATTTGATTGATAAAGAATTAATTGTGATTATAAAAACTTCCTATATAATAATAATAATACCTTGAAAAATCGACCATTTCACATCACAAAATGCTACGACGGGATTATCATCTATCAGTTATTATAATAATATCTAATTTTGGATGAAAAATTTATATAAACCTCTAAGATATCAGAATGCTCGATATAGCAAATAATGTATTGACCCTTTACCCAACATGAATTTATGAGGAAGTCTAAAAACAATCAAATTCTAAGTTTCTTTTTGCATATGATGACCAACGTATTCTTAGCTTTAAACCATAGAAATTCTCTATAATTAAGGGCATGAACCACTTTATTCCATTTCCCCGGACCCGATTCCTAAAGGTAACGCTGAAAATTAGTATTGCTACACAATCCTTAGCTGAAATAACACAAACTATTGATCTATAAAAATATAAAATAAAAACATAAATATTACGTCAATGTAAAACACTTTGATATGCAAAACTCAAAAATATAACCAAAATAAAGAAGTACGGTACAAAAATAATGACAATAAAATTTTAAGATGTCATTATTTTTCTCTCTAATTCATATACCTAAAGCATTACTCAATAGCGGAAAACTAACAATAGAGAGAACTAATAATACTTTTGAAGAAAATTACTTCTTTCTATACCAATACCTTTAAAGAACAATAAATAAGGATAACTGGCTTATTCTTTTCCTACATGAAGTTATGCAATAAATCTGAATCTTATGATAAAAGATTAAATAAGGAAGCATATTATTGTAAAAAAAAGGAATATGCTAGGAAAAAACGTAGGGTTGAGTTCAAAAATCCAAATCTGCCATATTGTTATCCTACAAAACATAGGATAGCTATAGCAAGAAGAAATATGTTCGTCTCCACCAATTTGACCCAAAGTCAGCTATGTAGGTGTAAAACCAGAGCCTCAGGTGATTTACAATTATATCCTTAAATTATACAAATATTTAAGGTTATAAAAGTCGATCAATATTTTGAGGTTATTTTAGTCGTTCAACATTTAACATAAATTATTCGTGCATATATATATATATATATATATAT